>JAVQKG010145068.1:0-10386 GCA_036025885.1 Hypseleotris bucephala | reverse complement strand
TGGCCAGGGCGGGGCTCAGATTTTGAGGTAAATTTGTACTTTTTACAACAGCTCTAACTCTTATGAACATTTGTGTGCTCTCTGCAATCGCGTGCCCCAGGCGGTTGCGTGCTGTAGGCGGTCGCGTGCTCTAGGCGGTCGCAAGGGCGGCGAGGGCCATTATCCCCGCTTGCGGGTTTAATTCTGATTCTTCCTGGTTTGTGTGAGACCGTGATAGAGGGTTGAGACATGAAGGGGAAAGAGTAGCACATCATTCAAACTTTCAAACTGTTGATTTTGTTGTTTTTTTCCTAATCAAAATCAGGTACTGCAACTGTAATGCAGTGCAATCTATAAGTCTGAACATGAAAATCCCAACCCAAAGAAATAATGTACACTTACTTCTGTCCATTTAATCAACAACTAGTCGAATGGTTAACCTATGCGCTAACGGGTCAGCTTGTTGCCAGGTAGTTTAGGGCAATAATTTACAATAAACAGTAAATTATTGTCTTAACCTGCCCAGCAACAATAGTAGAATAGCAATCCAATTAACAATGGACATTACTGAAACACATGCAATAATCAATACAGTTGTTAAGTAGTGATGCAGTCATTTACTTTTAATGGAGGAAAATTTAGGGGTTTCAAATGGCTAGAGTCTATTGCAGTTATTAAGGGTCTGAGGTGGGGTATAGCCTTTACAATGGCCAGTTAATCAAAAGGCCATATAGTAAGCACATACTGTATATAAAGAGCAAGTGCATATGATAATATGGAATATACGGGGGAAAAAAAGTTTAGTTTCTGCACTATAATTACTTACAAGAACATGGCTTCAACAATGTAGCTAATTATTTTCAGCAAGTGCCAAGCTCAAAAAAATATAAAGTTAATTTTCTTCCATCTAATAAACAAAGGCATTTACCCTATGCTCTTACAAATCAGGCTGTTGCCGGGTAGATTAGGACAATAATTCACCAGCAAACCTTTCCATCAATACTGCTTTTAAGTCCATGCTAAATGTTAGGACTCTGTGATTTGTGGTGTGGAGTCAGCCGCCCCCTGCACTCATAAATTGGATCACAGTTATGTAAGGCTAAGCCCGTTTTTATTTTCTCCACAAACCATTACGCTTTAGTACATTAAATATTCCGAGCAGTGAAGGTTTCATTAGCGGCATTTGATTAAGAATTAATGGCATAACAAGCTGCATACACGCCAGCAAGGTTTATTTGAGTGCTAGAATGGAAATAGTTAGTGGAGATGTTGTGTGCAGCCTTATAGAATTGCGGCGCCCCAAGCTAGTCTGATGCAAATTTTCAATCAACATTACTGTCTCATGCATCTCACAAAAGGGCGTTCTGAAGCGGTAACGCCAGAGGCAAACTTTAATCAAATATGCAGCACCTACTCCTATTGCTTTTATGGTACGGTTTCTAACTTTCCTCTTATTTTTATTTCATCCAGAGAGTGCAGATTCGTCAGGAGCCCAGGCCACAGAACCCTTCCAGTTACCAGGTCCACCACATAAGCCCATAGTGACTGATGTGTCGAAGAATAGTGTCAGTTTGACTTGGCAACCCAACGCCCACGAAGGAGGAGCAGCAGTCACTTCGTACATCATTGAAGCATTCAGGTGAGCTGGAACCATGACTAAACCGTGTCTAAACTAGGACTAAGTTTAGAAACTGGGATAAAAACATGGACTAAATCTGGTCTTAAAGAGGCCACAATTCAGAGCATGTCTTTCTAAACAAGGACTAAATATGAGAACAAACCGGATCTAAACCAAGGTTGCTTATGTGGAACAACAGGCTAATTTTGTTGTTCTTTGATATACTCATTTTGCAAATTGTAATGATAAATTTGCAATATATTGTATAGGTGTGTTTATAATATCACAAAATACCCCCAATTTCAATATCACATTTTCTGAATTCTGGATAAAATAGTTTTACAAATTATTTTCACACTATTTTTTTTACTAACCCACTGGAATATTTTTTTCAGCGTCCATTTACAAACCATTGAAAATACAAATTCAACTCAGTGTGTGAATAATTGTTGACTTCTTCACCTGAAAAGACCTTCAAATTTTCTATTGTACCGCAACACAAATAGTTCTCCATGGTCTTTGACCTTGCACCCTTCAACGTGTTCAAACCTTTCAAATAGGCTTTACAAACTGCCTTTAAAAATACTTCAATTTACCCAGACAAATCAATGAATGAGAAGCAATTTAGAAGTAACAAAAAATATGAATGGTTCGGGCACTTTCCTAACACATGTACACATCCTATTTTGCCCACTCACCCCCTTGAACTTGACAAACCTCCAGGTAATGTCACCTTAGAAGTGAGCCACCTTGAATTAATTACAGCTAAACTTCATTAAGTCTAGATGGGCTGAAAGAGGAAGCGGGCCCACTAAGACAAAGATACGCTGTGCTGCGGTGGGAAATGTGTCCTTCCAATTCGATAAAGAGGGGAACACCGGCAGAGCTTAATCGCATCCAGGCGTCCACTGTGGCCCGTGGCGGCACTGCGTTTCCCAGTAACTCAAACTGATTCTTTGGGAAGGCAGCTGCACAGGGCCGCTGGGATGTTTTGGCAATAACGTTTCCTTGCCGGAGGTGCTGGGGTTTGTTTGGAGAGGAGGAGAAAGGCCTGGGACTCCTGTGTATATGCATTCTGTTAAAGTTTATTTACGACCATAGTAGGCATATATCAGTAGAAGGGAATACGAGGAGCTGGAAATGCCAGGCAAAATGTCACGGGGAGCGGAGCAGACGGACCTCTAGTTTTTGCAATTATTTTTACTGTAGACAGAAGAAATATAAAAGACAGTTCATTATGGCAACTCTGGGAAAGACTAGTTTATGTGTAGCTTGGCAAATTTGATAAGATTACAAAATGACTTCCTTAGTTTTGATTGCTGAATTGTAAGAAGTAGCCAAGACAACAATGCTTATTGATTATTGGCGTTTATCCCAGTAACTATGGGCCTTTTAGGTTCATCCTAGATAATGGCCAAAAGACATACACTGACAGATAACCATTTACTCTTACATTCAATCTCTATGGACAATCTACAGTCACTATTTCTCCTTGCTTAAGTTTAAGTGAGAAGGTTATGAACCCACTTTGTTAAGAAAATGAGTAGTTTCTGCTATGAGCATTTGAATTCTATGTGAAGCTGCACTCGTTTGTCTCCTCTTTCAAGAAGCTACCTTAAATCTAGCGCTGGTTGGCCCGCTCACCAGCCACATAAGAATTCATAGTCGCATCTTTCCGCAGCCTAATTGTGCAGATGGGTACCAAAGCTCTACCCTTGGGGGGAAAAATGGAAAAGTGTCAAACAAATGGTCGGAAAGGCCTTTGTGAACGCGGCTCTGCCAAGGTGACAATAAATTCACAGTGAAAGAGAGAGAGAGAGGAGTGAGAGAGTGGAGTCTGGGGCTTGATAATACATTTGAGGGAGCGCCACAAGGCTCAGAACACGGCCCCTTTTAGTTTTTGGCAGCTGTGTTGTCGCACAAGCCTCATTACATTATTCATCAGTTGAACAAATGGTAGCATTTGTAAGTGTGTCTTTAAAACTGGGCTTAAAACTTGTTCACATCTGCTATTGTTTACCACATATTTGAGGAAACCAAAAATAGACCCTGTTATAGCCCGGGGAGCTCTGTATGCATTGGTTTAATTGTGTAGCAGCAGTGGCACATTAAATCAGCATTGCAAAGCACTTTTGGAGCAGGGCATGAAAGTTGCTCAGTCTATTACATGCTGTCTTTCCACATTGACGGAAAGAAATAATTAGGATTGCTCAAGTCTCGGGCGAATTGATACATCCGACGAGCACACTTTGCTCATTGTGATGTCAAGTACATGTCAAGCGGTAGAAATAAAGGGGAAACATCTTGTCTGACGTTTCTTGTTAAATCTTTTTCTTTTCTTTTACAGCCAATCTGCAGGAAGCACTTGGCAGACAGTGGCGGACATGGTCAAAATGGAGACACACACAATAACGGGATTGCTGCCTAACACTGTTTACCTTTTCATCGTCCGAGCGGTCAATGCTTACGGCCTGAGCGACCCCAGCCCTATATCTGAGCCGGTTCGAACCCAAGGTGAGTAAAAACATGGCGGTTTGTGAGCGGAATTTTAAAAAAGACATCAAATTTAATGAGCGGTGGAGTCAATATGTGTGTGTTTTCTATTAGATGTGAGTCCAACTGGGCAAGGAGTTGACCACAGACAAGTGCAGAGGGAGTTGGGAGAAGTGGCCGTGCAGCTTCAAGAGCCCTCCATGATTTCCACCTCATCTGTCCGTGTGTCCTGGAGTGTAAGTACAGTAGCCTGATTTGTTTCTGTATTAACATAATGACTTGCAAATTTTCCAAAACATGGTAGTTGCTTAATTGTTATAGCAACATATTAGAGTTTGAAAGAACGTTATTGAATTTTCTTAGTAGTGTAATTGCTTTTTAATTTGGAATGGAAGAAATGCTAATTAGCTGTTATTGCTTTGTGTAAGTTAAGACATGACCAAAGATGTTTGTAATTTGTACGCTTGCTAGAGGTACCAGAAGTGCTGAGTATATGGCAGATCTGACTAGTATCAAATATTCGTATTTATAATTAAAGGTATTAGGGAGGATTTTTACAGAATGCATTTTTTAAATATTACTCAAAATCGACTACTTAAAACACTAATAATTTGGCGTGCTGAAAAAAGCTATGTTCATAGGCCTAAAAACAATCAACCAGTAATACAATGCCATCTGTTATAGCATTGATGCTAACTGCTAATCCTAATAGTTACACTAATTGTACAGTTGCGATTGGTAGTAGTCTTTAGTATGTTCAATGCTGCTTTATTTGAGACTGACAATAACACAATTCTAGTTTATGAACACATTTAAATATTTGCAATTACACAGTTGTAAAACATTTATTAATATTATTTTAATGGATGAATTGGCTAAGCAAGACCAATTTTCATTTTTGTCTAAAACCTGAAGAATTGCAGCAACAAATGCAAGAGATCTATAAGGAACTGGGGAAACAAAATATGACGTTGCATTCTATAAAGTAGAAAAACAACACATGCTCTGTTATTGATATCAGTTGAACCCTAATCCAATCTAAATATACCCTGTTTTAAATATATTGCCTTTTCCCTCATTTCTTGAAGGTTGACCGTCAGTCCCAGTACGTCCAGGGATACCGTCTCTTCTACCGCCCCACTGGAGGCAACTGGCTGCTTCAAGACATCAACTCCCCCTCTGAGCGCAGCACGGTCCTCACCAGCCTGCTCAAAGGGACTGAATATGAGTTCAAGATCCGACCATACTTTGATGAATTCCAGGGCAAGGACAGTAGAACGGTGGTGGTACGGACGCCAGAAGAAGGTAAATGAATCACACACTAAAGGCAATTTTTACAAGAACCTTAACTGCACAACTTTTTTGATTCTGTTTGACATTGCGGGCCTTGTTAAATTGCTATTCATTAGCCCGCTTGACACCAGGAGAATCTCGGCTATGTTATCTCATTTTGCAGGGTTAATCTTATATCCTCCTCAATTTGAGTTCAGTCATATTGATCTCCATTTTCATTACACCAAGCCACACATTATGCAGTTGGCAGCCCCAGGAGGTGTCAGCAGGTTTTTATTGGTCGATCTGAACTTGAGATTGAAAACAAAAGAGGCTGTCTGTTTTGCATTCAGAAAGAATTACCTTTAAAAAACTTTTTTCACTACTGAACAATGTCAGCAGCAGCATGCAGATGAATTAAAGGTGTAGTCTGTAACTTTGCTAAAATAAAAAAAAGTTTAGAAATGAAAGAAATGCTTTATGTGACCCTGTTATTATTTTACTTTAGTCCTTCCCATTGCCTTTTCATCAATTTACAGTTGGTGGTGTACTACTTTGACGAATCATATTTGTGTTTCCTTTTAGCCCCTCCCCTGGCCTAAACTGATTACAGACTTTGTACTTTACATCATATAACTGGGTTTTAAGCATTATTCAACTTTCATTTTGAACTTTTTTTTAATTTTAGGAAGTTTACGGACTACATCTTTAAAGGTATAGTCAGTAAGTTTACGACAATAAGAAAAAGTGAAAGGAAAAAAATACTTTAAATTGACAATTTGACCCTGTTCTGATGTAAAGTAGGTTGTAGTCTGTAGAGGCCATGGGAGGGACCAAAGTAAAAAAAAGTGGCACAAAAACTCTCAATTGATAGTAATGTAGAGGCCAGGGGAATAATGATATTTTAGGAAACTTTCGGACCACACCTTTAACACTTGTTGTTGCTATCTTTATTTTCACAGTCCCTAGTGCCCCGCCCAGAGGAGTTACAGTAGCGACAGTGAAGCTTAGTAACACCTCCAGCATCAGCATCTCCTGGGAGCCCCCACCTAGCGACAGACAGAACGGGATCATCCAGGAGTACAGGGTAAACACGGAGAGCCCGGTTCACTCACCTGACACACGTGACGATGAACACATTTGACACGCACAGCCAAGTCGCAAAGTCTCAAGACAGCATATGGTGAAACAACAGTGTCAAATTCAATTTACATGAGGCTTTGGCTGGTGAATGAGGATAATATCAAAGGCTAACAGTATTAATAATTCACCCATCTTGATTTAACCTGGAAATCAAATGTTTGCATTTAGCTGCATAGTGTCCTTTCACAGACCATCTGGTTGAGATAGAGTGGGCAATTATTCCGTTTAAGTGATTCAGCAAGGCAAAATTATTCCTTTTTATGTTTTAGTATTCGCAAGATAATTCCCTTAGTACACTTTGCCCATGTTCCTTAAACTTTCTTATTATTAGAAATATTGAAAAATTATATTTGATTATCCTTGGCCTTTTCATTAATTTTGCCAGTTATAGTTGTATTAATTAGGCACACGATGACAAAAAAATTATCATGTCAAGCTGAATGTATTTGTGGAGACATTTTCACTGTTCACCTTATTTTCAGTACAGTGCACTTTTTTCTCATTTTACTGCATAAAATTTAATTAATTTAATTTCAGAAAATAACTGAAGGCCACCCAAATTGATTCTTTTTGTTATGTGTTAAATTGTATTCCAAGGAAATCAGCAGAAAAAAAATATTTAAAATCTTCTATTTAAGATAATTCAAAATGTCACAAAATGTCTTATGCATTTGTAAAATTATTTGTTTTTTCATTATGCTTTTGCAGACTGCAGAGATTGTAATTTCTATCTATCACATCCATGACCTTAGCTTCAGTTCTAAGTACAGAAACATTAATGATCACTAAGGTTACATATTCAAGATAGTTTTAGAAGAGTTATCGGTCAAGTTTAACACCGCCTCAAAATCTATCCCCACTTTGATGAAGATTCCAATGTATAAATAAAATATTACAGCTTTAAAGTCAGCTATTTCATCAGTGGATAAAATTGCTGTCTCATCTTTAGACGTATTGAGCTATATACTGAATGTATAATTAAATGATTGTGAACTGTTTGTACAGGTTTGGTGCATGGGTAATGGCGGTGATAACCAGACCAGATATCACATTAACAAGACAGTGGATGGGAACACTATGAGCACAGTGCTGAAGGGGCTGATGCCTGGAGTACTGTACCAGGTGGAGGTGGCAGCAGTGACCAGCGCTGGAGTAGGAACACGCAGTCAACCAGTTTCTGTACTATTCAGTAAGTACAAAAAATAGTGTAAAATTGGGCCTGCCAGTGTGGTCTATACAGTCTAATACAGTCTAATATATTAACTTAAACTTCCACAAGAATCACATGCCTTTCAGGACATGTCTGTAGAGGTTATACCTATAAGGGAAGCAGGTTTTTGACAATATATTCTGTTTTGTATAAAGGATATTACAGTATATTACCTAAAAAACTGCAGCCTTTGCTATTTGCCTACTGCGATCAGTTATACTACGATTGTGATTCATCTTGCAGCCCTACTAAGTACTGTATTTTAAATCTCCAGATTCTGGCCAGACATCCAACAATGTTTTGGTTGTTTTTGTTTCCTATTCTATACAAAGAATTTGAGTTGGATCCCTAGGACACAAAAGAACTAGATTTGAAGTGTTTAAGACCCACAATACTTTGCAATCTAAGTGAATGGGTCTGGTTAGCCATGTTAAAAATGTGACTATTTGACACATGTGGCAGCGGATCAACAAGACAGCTTTATTCACTTTTAAAAATGAGGAATTTCACTAATCACAAGGACTCGGCATGTCCTTCGAGATCTGAATTGCAAAACAAGAACATGAAGTACTGGACTGCATGGTTAGCAGTTTGCAATGGGATTTACATCAAATTTATTATTACCACATTGTTGTCCAATTGCTTCACTCTAAATGCACATTTTTCATTTGTGTTCGAGTGTTTGCACTGAGAGCTACTTATTTCACCCCACTGCCTTTCATCACCAATCAACATTCATTTTCCTTGAGCTACAGACTCAAAAACATACAAGCTGTAAGAGGGTGAAAAAAGAACCTTCAGAAAGTACTTGACAACTATTAGATACACAAACCGCATTACCTTCAGCCATTATGACTCAACAATAAATTCAATCTTTGCTATTTTCTCCACCACAGAATTGCCCGCTGAACATCCCTCCATTGCCGGTGACAAGGCTGGTGCCAGTGACGGTGGTGAGGAGGGGAGTGTGAGCCTGGCCGAACAGATCACAGATGTGGTCAAGCAGCCGGCCTTCATTGCGGGGATTGGAGGGGCGTGCTGGGTCATCCTCATGGGATTTAGTGTGTGGATCTACTGCCGCCGCAAGAAGAGAAAGGAACTTAGCCACTACACTGCCTCGTTTGCCTACACACCAGCAGGTAAGGAGATAGGACACTTGCCGGTCACTTTATTGGATAGGCCACTAACTTACTACTTGTAATTTAGGTGCCCCAGTGTGATCTTCTCCTGCTATAGCCACTCACCTTTGGTATTTTATTTATTCAACAATGGTCATTTGCACGTTTTTCTCAGCAGTGTCACCTTTTTACCCATTCCTTTGCTTGCTTTGAACATTATCAGTTTTGTCAGTGTCTGCATGGCCAAAGATCATGTGATGGACTATAAAGATATTTGTATGAGCTAACAGTTGAATATGTGATGAAGACACAAACTTTAGGGAATTGAACAGTTGGTTGTGTTCACTCTGCAGCCAGAGAGTTGACGGTTTGAATCCCTGCTTGAACGCATACTGTCGTTGTGTCCATGGGCAAGACAATTAACCCATATTGCCTGTGTATGAATATGGTTGTGTGGTTGGTGGGGGTCTGAGGGGTCGTAGGCACTGACTAGCAGCCACGTGTCTGTGTGTTAATGTAAAGTGAATGAATAATAGACTTAATTGTAAAGCGCTTTGGGTATCTTGAAAGGCAATGTATAAGTGTAAGCCATTATTTATTATCATTATGTGTACCTAATAAAGTGGATAGTGAATGTAAATGCAGTTCCAAGCTTTTTATCTTTTTATCAAGGATTCGCTACGCCCTTCAAGATATGAATTATGCATAACATCTATACTAGAACATTATATATGGGTCTATCAAGCATTCAACTACACAGTACAGCCTTGAGAGACTTTCTTTATAATGACAACACACTTCTGTAAGAAAATGTGATTGTGGATAACTTAATAGTAGAATTAAACCAGCAGAAATACAAGTTAAAGTAGGCCAGTGGAGAGTTACATGCATTAGTCAGTACACCTTTTCATGCTTTCGTGTTTTTTTCTGCAGTGGGCTTCCCTCATGGCGAAGGATCAGGACTCAATGGACGGTAATTATAGCCTACATCATATTCACTTCCACAACCTCTGTACTGGTCTACCTCTAGTACTCACCTTAATTATTTCTATTTGTCATTGCGGAAATATATTCACACTGGGCTTGTACAGACATGTCTTAGATTAACACCCAGATGTCTCCATAGGCCTGGAGTGTTGGGAGGAGGGATGGGAAACTACCCCTGGCTGGCAGACTCCTGGCCCACCACCAACCTGGTCCACAGCGGGAAAGAGGCGGTCAACTGCTGCACCGCCAATCACAATACAGCCGAGAGATACTACAATGGTGAGACAATGCATATAGGCTACACTAAAACTTTTATCTCAGCCAAGGAGTAAGGTAAATCTTTCTGTTAGCAGCTTAAGGCAAAAGTCTAATCACAGATGCCCTTCCCTCTCCCCAGATTTGGATAAAGATTTAGGAAAGTTCAGACATTACATAAAGACAGGTTGATCAAATTTTGGGAGTGATTTGTGTAAATGAGTTGTCTTGGCGGAGATCTGTGCTTTCCAGGTTCTAGTTAAGGTAGAACCAGAACTAAACCAAGACTAAAACTGTTTTAAATATGAACT
>JAVQKG010145003.1:0-13889 GCA_036025885.1 Hypseleotris bucephala | reverse complement strand
ACAGGATTTAATCTCTTCCTACTCTTATTGATGTGGTATATGTTATATAATATATCAAGTATCTATTCTTAAGCAATTTGTTGTGATTTAATTTTACTGACAGAAGTCTAACCATAATTTAACATGTATACCAAAAATATGCCAGATTGTCCACTTGTACCTGCTGCTTTTTTCTATTATCCATCAAGTATTCAGTTTTTTTTGTTTTTTTTGATAGAGTTTGATCAGTATGACAAACCAGGTGCTGAGCGCTCACGCAGAAGAAGAGGCGAAGATGACGATATAGAAAGGTATTCTATTGTTTTATGGTTAACCTACTCTTATGTGTGTTGTTGATGTTATGCTTAATCTAATTTAAAGAGATACTTAAAATGACTGTATCTGCAAATGTCTACAAAAATACCAAGATATATTATTTTTAAGTCTGAAATAATGATAGTTGATGTTGGATTTATGAAGTTATAACACAACGACATACAATGACAAATTTTAACAACATGTCTGTTTTTACTGTACTCCTTTAGTGATCTAGAGGAAGAATTGCTTGAAGATGATGGATGGACATCAAGTAAAAAAGTATGTTTTTTCTCTCACATTGTTACTTTTGGTGTGTTTCCGCTGCTAGTCTACTATAGAAGAAATATTTATAAAATTGAAGTGAACCGTGGAGCTGTGGCAGGTGGCTCCTCCACAGGGGCAAGTGTTGATGTGGACCAGGAGGAAGTACAGTGGACAAAAAACAGCTCTGTTGACCTGCCCAGATTGCCTGCTCCACATGGGAATTGAGCATCCTTTGGGGTTGAAGGTGGGCCCCTGCCCCCACAGCTTGCACAAACAGGACACAAAGCTGAGAATAAGAGATTGCGAATACAATCAAAAACATTATATTTATTTATATATATATATATATATATATTATTTCAGAACCCCTCAGAAATGTCAGATGAGGAGCTTAATGATGACCTCCTACAAAGTGACGATGAAGATATCAGGTACACATAACTGCATCAAATAGAAATATTTTTTGTTTCCTAACATAAAAAATAAGGTATGACTTGTATGTTTGACAGCTGAGATAGCTAACATTTGTTTTTGTTTGTTTCAGTATAAATGCCTCCTACAGCACATCCTATAACCAGCAGGATGACTTGCCGGAGACGCACTATGCAGATGACGCGGTGAACCTGGGAGCAGAGGGCTATGGTGAGGGGGAGGAGTATCAACAAGACGGAGATGGAGCCGAGTACACAGAGGAATACAGCCAAGACAACAACACAACGGAGATGCATGAAGACCATACAGACTACAGCGCTGTGCCTGCTGAGGGTGATGATGGCTACCAGGATGAAGTGCTAGACCTTGAAATCAATGAGCCTCTAGACGATGAATTCCAAGTGAGTTCTCAAGATTGGCTTTTTAAAACGACTGCAGATGCACACACAAACACATCCTTCCACTCCCCCCTTTCTGTCTAATTCTTTTGTACCCAAGAGATAATGTCAGCATTCTTGTCTTGGCCAGAGGACAGCAAGAATTGAAAATCTATTCAGGGGAAGGAGAGATGTTAGTTGGCGTTTTGGGCCGAGAGGATTAGATTTGCTATCACTCCCTGCCAGTTAATTTCTCCATCTCTGCTGACAAAGTTTGTGTTGACAGCTTGTTTGGCGTAAGGTAATGCCGCACTGTCACCTCCGAATACTCGTGCCTTTGTGACCTTGGGGCCTGTCTCATCGGGGGGAGTCAGAAGGGGCTTTGTGTGGCGAGATGTGCTGCCAATCGAAGGAGGTTAATGTGGGGGACTTTTATCTGAAGGCTTTAGACTGGATCTGATAAAGTCTCATGCAGGTGAAAAGATTATTGACCTTCCCGAGGACACCCCATACAGTTTTCTAATGATTGATGCGAGTTTCCCTTTTATTTGTTACTCCTTTTTCCACTCAAACCCGGACCGGATCAAAGATAAGCCCAGATCTCTGTGCAGATGTCTGTTAGAGCCCATTTAGCAAAGTGTGATGTTGTTTGGCACCTGACAGAGATATACTGCATAGCCTTCCCTTTTTTCCTAAATAAAGATAAGTGTTTTGACCTTCTTCTTACACATGCCAGACAGCACATTGCATTGAAGCTGCGCAAATGTCTTCAGGTGAATGCAGAATAACCCATTTACAAGGTCACTAAAACTATCCGGCCTTGACATTTTGCTCAGTATAGTTTTCATTCAGTACAACGTTGGAACAGTTTAAAGGATTAAGCTGTTGTGTTCCCGTGGGGCGTCCTGTCCATCTCATAGGTGGTTTGCTGAAAGCGTTTTTTCTGCATTCATATGTGTGGCTGTTTGGCAGGTTAATGGACCGCAACATCAAACACCGTCAGTCTGACCCCAACTTTGACCTTATTTAACAATTCATTTTTTGATTAAGTGTGTGTGGCAAGCGTTCTTACTATTGCTGATAATTGTCTGGGTGAAAGGGCTACTGTTTGTGTACATAAACATATTTAGTGCTGAATGTTAAAATTGGATGTAAAGCAGTAACCAAATGATCTGTCAGCTCTCACAATCCGTGCATCCATGATGTTTTTGCCATGGAGTTGTGAACTTACAGTGTGGCCAGTGCGAGAGGTATTTGCCTAGACTGAGTCAATGATATTTTCACCATCACTGAACCGGGGAGGAGTGTTTTTATCTGCGCCTGCATTTCTGTATATCATGTCAAACATTTACATCTCATTGAATTTCAAATGCTGTCAGGAATAGTAATGAGGCCTTGCTCCTACTGTTATGGTAATTTGTGTTTGGGGTCTACATGGTGCTTCCCCAAAATCCTTTCCGTAACATTTTAATGTCGACCCTTATGCACTATATGAATGCATTTCTAATCTAATAAAAACAGAAAAGGAAAAAGACATTATTTTTTTGCCATTCTAACTACAGTAAACGATTTATGTTTGTTATTACTGTTGTCCTGAACTCACAATTGCATTTTTTTTCTCTTTATATTGTTTAGTTTTTTGTGGCCCAAACAGTGCCTTGGTGGAAAAACATCCAAAGACACAGCATGAGTAAAACCTCCTGTGGCCCTTACAAATGAAAAGTCCTGCATAAGCGTTTAACTGACAAATAGTTAATTGTTTTTTACCAGCTGTGTCTGTCTCAAATAGGACTGTGAACTATTTTTACATATCGAATTACACTGACCAAATAGTATTTATTCATTCATCTTCTATCGCTTTTTCTCGTTGGGGATCGTTGGGGATCATTGGGGTCGTGTCTGGAACCTATCCCAGTAACTATGGGCCTTAAGCAGGGTACACCCTGAACAATGGCTATTTATGTCACAGGGCTGACGCCAAGGCTTACACAGACAGCCAGTCACTCTCACATTCATTCACTGGGGCCAAATTAGACCAATTTCCCCTAACACCTGCATGTCTTTGGGCTTTGGGAGAAGTACCTGGTGATAACCTACAGTAACACAGGGAGGACATGCAAAATCCATAGTTTGTAGTTGGCTGGTCCAAGGATAGCCTTGCTGGGAGGCAAAGGCCGTTCTTACACCCAAATACCGGCAGTATTTAATGGCATGAATTCTTCTTCTTTAAAGGATGATGAGTACTCAACGTCGTATGAGGAAAAGCCACTAGATGAACATGGCGACCAAATCTCAGAGGCCCCTGAAGAAGAGGAGTTTGCAGAAGAAGAAGTGTCTTCCACGGCTGAAAGCTCTCAGGTAATTGACACATCAAAGTTAAGGTGAAAATGTCAAGGTCTAGATATAAGGTTTTCATTTAGAAAATGCTTACCATGTTGCTTTTTGAAACAAAGAGGCTGCCAAAAAAGTCATCACTAATTGTCTATCTATTACACATAGTGCAATACTGAAATGTCAAAATGTCCTTAGGTTGAAAGTGAAGCTGTGCCTGAATCCAGAGAGGAATCGGATGAAGAGGATGAGGAAGATGAAGAGTCTGGTCGCTTGAGGTTCAAGTCGGAGAGAAAAGAAGGTGCAGTTGTGCGTCTCGCTGATGCTGGCAGAAAGAGGAGCAACATCCCTGAAACACTTGGTACATGTTACTCCTACTAAGTTAACCCAATTCAACTCTCAATTCAGATTATACAGAGTTGTTATGTTATATATATATATATTATTCCTCTTATTTTTGTTGCATTTAGAACTGTCAGAGAAGGCCAAAGCCGATCTAAAGGAGTTTGAGGAGCAGGAGGAGAAGAAGAGACAGAATCGTTTTGGTCGAGGACGAGGAGGAAGAGGAGGCCGAGGGAGAGGAGGCCCACCAGGGTTTATGCCTCAGGACATGAGAGGAAACCGAAACAGAAGAATGAATGATCAGAGATACCCTTTCATGGGCAATATGAACATGCAGGTAAATGGAGATATGAAGACTTTATTACGTGTTGCCTGCAAATGTATATGTTTTAATTATGTACCAGTTCTGGATAGCATCTTTAATTGACTTGTTGATGTGTCAGTGCATTATAACTCGTCATGAAAGAGCAATGTTTTGACAGGTTGTTTCTCCATTACCCCATCTCTCTCCAATTAGCACCAGTCTCTGAGAATGCCTCCTCCTCATCCACCGCACCACCACCCTCGGCCCAGAGGCCCTCCATCCTTCTCAGAGACAGGGCGGCCTCTGGTCCAGCAGCCCCTACAGCCCCTCATGCCTCCACACATGACCCACCGCTCCCCACCTCTACGCTCCCAGATGGAGCCTCCTCCACCTCCTCTGATGAGCTCGCCCCCACCCGGCTTCCCCCAGCACCACCAACAAGCTCCTCCACAGCCCAAAAATATACACATCAACCCTCATTTTAGAGGCCCTGCAACATCAGTACAAGGTAGGCCTAATCTTATACACACACTGAATCATGGAGTTATGGGGACCAATTTGTAATGTTTTTTTTTCCTTTTCAAAAACTTAAGTTGTACATTGTTTTATCCACATATAGTTATATATATATAATCATTCTTATGCTAAGACACTGACCTTCTCAAGAGCTAAAAACCCTATCACCTTAAATTGTTTGCATTGCACTGTAATGAAGTAGAAGTATAGCCTGCAGGGAGACAAAGAGCTTTAAAGTCACATAATCTGAGTTTTTTTGGCTAGCTTAGTTTTCAATCAATATTGCCTTTAAAAAATATTAAGTTAATATTATTTTATATTATAATCAACAGATAAATCTGACTTATTTGAATACAGTGTAATATGCCTTCTTCAGTACACAGCATTCACATTGTCATCAGATTGCATAGTACCAGTAGTCTACACTGTATCTACTATTTGTGATTAGGGTCTCTTCTCCTCTCTCTGCCTACTGCCCCTGATCTGATGTGCCCCTCCCCCTCTCCTCTCTGTCTGTGTCTCATTGCAGTGCCCTTGATGCCTCCTGCTCAGAGCCAGCCTAGACCTGCTGTGGGTCCTCCGAGGTTCCCAGTGAGTAGCAGCTGCTCCTCTTCCCCCCTTTCACCTTATACACACTCTCCTTCTCCACACATTTAGCATCTTTTTCATAAGGGCACTATCATTGTAGCAATTAGACTGCCTTCTCTGACTAAATACTGAGAGTGCATTTGTAAACACTGATACATGTCTGGCTGCACAACTGTAAATGCGTGATAGAGGCTTTAGGCAATAGACTTTTGGAGGTCAGGGTAGCAGTGGCGGGACTTAGTTAACAACTTTTCATGGATGGGCTGAGGCTCAGACTATCTGGCTTGGCACATAATGGAATAGTGAAAACGGGATACATTGGCCGTTAAAATTCAGTTTCCACAAGTTTGTGTCCCAGAGGCATGTAGACCTTTTTAAACGGTGTTTGAATTTAAGAAACATCAGGGTTAACAAAGCTGGTGTAGGCCTTCTGCCTTGTGCTATACTCTCCAAGGCCAAAATTTACATGGAAAAAAGGGGATTTTAAGTGTTTTTTTTTAAACCAAGAATCAAACATTCATTTCACTTTTAGGGCATAGAGGAAATAATGAAAAGAAATTACTCAATTGTCAAAAATGATTGACTAGATTTCATTGTTGTTTTTAAGCTTATATCTAGCGTTGGAAGGTATGGAGAAAATCAGCATTTTTGTCTCTATTTTAATTTTTACTTTTTTGAGTAAAAATTTAGATGGACCATAATCTTAATTACAATTGAACAAAACTATACTCACCATAACATACCTATTTCTTGATTGCGTCCAGGTATAATGGGCTGCTCGTATGGACAGCCTAAATAGTGCAAGTGGACGTTTTATGGATTATGTAAATGAGTTGGCTCTGAGTATATGCATCAAATTGCTGTTACATGGTTTTAACAGCCTAAATCAGTCTTTGAATACTGCATTTACAGTATTATTACGTTTTAAATCTAGCCTTACCTTTTAGTGTTGCTTACGGACTGTATATGTGGAGGTCCAATTTACAAGGAGCTTTTTCTTTACCAGTAAAGCTTTGGTGGATGTTCACACCACCAGGTTGATGAACAGCATAATGTCGGACACCCCAGCTGTCAATCATGTTTAGTGTGCCGTTGCCAAGGACACCATTTGAAATGCAGGTGACAGTCCAACCGGCAACATCCCATTTACCAGTGGGCTCCTGATTACTGGTGATTATCATACATTATCATCCCATCACATTTAATTGTTAAAAGGCTGGGCTAATGGGGGGGTCATAGCCTGAAGTATCGCTGCATTAGATTTTTGCGCCAGTGAAGCTTTTGAAATATTAATTTTGGTTTTAATCTTTGGAAAAAATTAAAGCTATATGAAAGTAATTAGTAAAATAATTAACTGAGATGATGAGATGATTCTGCTTAAGTATTAATGATGTATCAATAGTAAAATAAAAATAGATAGTTAACAAGAAAAAAATGTGGTGTCAATGGTAATGTATACATTTTAATATTCACGCAATATATGCAGAATTACCTGTTTGTGTAATGCAGTGTAAAATATATTCTAAAGGTCTACCTAGTCCTAAGACTAAATCTTCACAAATGGCTCTTTTGTGCTTTATTACCTGGTTATCCCTTCATTTCTGAATCGTGTCCTTGCGCGTGTTAGCACCCGCAGCCTGTTTATCAGGGATTAGATTAGGATGAGCAGTGCTATTTGATAGGTATTATATGGACACCAGAGTCCTCATTGTTGCCAATCTGTTGGTTTGACCTTTTAAAACAGAGTGACAGTGGCCTTGCTGCAATCCTGTGTCTGCGTAAGCCCCTTTGATTAACTTTCTATTAAGCAAGTTTTGAGACTCTTATACCTTTTCGACGCATCTCTTCTCTAAACACTGCCACACAGCAGTGAAATAAAGATGGATTAAGCCTTGATAGCATCTTAAGTAATTTACAATAGGCTTGAAAGAGACAAGAAGCCCATTTGTGGAAATGCCACGTGTTGAATAGCAGGTTAATTTTTCAACAGAGATAGATGTTTAAAAGAGAAAAGGAGACAGTTTTGAAGAGGATTTGAATTCCAATGAGGGATTAAGAAGTTGTTATCTACTTTTCCTTGAAAGATAGATGGAGGGACTAACGTGAAGAGTAAATGCAGTTGAAACAAAGATGATACCTTTTTCTTATTAGAGGCTATCTTTTTTTACATTTTCCTCCAGCTGCTTTAATGCTGGTTTGCCTTCACATCCACACTAAAGGCTTTGTTTAATACCAACATGCATACTGATGCTTGCATGTACAATCCAGCATTGTTTTAATGACCCATGGCCTTTTGTTATTCAGAGCAAATCCGGTCAACACACTCCCCTTTTTATTAGTTTCATTTGGTATTATTTAGTTCCCAGTATGGCATATATATATATTTGTTTTTTATTTTCCCAGGGACAAGGAGATTTCCAGCAGCACATGAGTAATTTCGGTCAGCCCCAGCGGCCTCCTCCTCACATGGAGCCCTTCAGGAGCCAGCCACCTCCAGGCCCTCAGGACAGAGAACCCCTCTTTATGGGAGGCAAGTCCCACACCTTGGCTTGACAAGAGAAGCAAGCCTTTCTTAGCATATTTAACTCTATTCGACAGTTCCTCTGGCATTATACCTACAGGGTATGCTGCTAGCTTTCTAGTGCTGCTCTATTAGCAGTACTCATGTTATATGCATGCATCTATAAGAACAGCTGAATGAGTCCTTAAAATGAATAATATACCTTTTTTATGATGTTTGAGATTTGAAAGCAGGATAAATAACACTTGCTTTTTCACCCTTTCCCCTCTTCTTTCATAAATGTATGATATTATATTAAACAGTGTTATTTGGTCTTTTGATACAGAGCACACAGACTCACCAGCGTTTCCAGGGCAGCCCATTTATGAGCACCACGGCCCTCTGTTGAGCACTCCCCTGCACCCTCAGCAGCTGCCCGGCCAGGGGCACATGGGCTTCGGCCCACCAGGACCAGCCTTCAACCAGCCCGGACACGGCCCTCTCGGACTGTTTCAGAGAGAGCCCCCACGCCCCAGTCTCCCCCCTCACCAAGGTCAGGGTATGGTGGGTTTAAACCAGGGAGGACTCCCCAACCCACCCAGGCATTTCATGAGCCCTCGTCAACCATTTGGACAGCCACGCAACCATTTTAATGTTCCAGTTCAGTTTAGGATGCAGGTACGACTAAGAGTAAGTGATTTTCTCTTTTAATCAGCATGCTGTCTGTGTATCTGTATCTACAACTGAGGTATTTGATAATGTAGTTGAATTTAAACTGTGCTTTCCTCACGATATGTTAGTGCTAGGGTATTTGTTTCACAGCTCAAATTGAGCGCAAGATTTATTAATTTTTTTCACATCAGCATACAAAGAGAGACATAGACAACAGCTCCCTCTAGTGAGTGAGGTATACATTTCATAATAAAAGACTACTCAAATGCTGGTCTTTAACAGACACATTTAAAGACACATTTGCCACAGTTTATATGATGTTTTATTTGTCCTGCTGTTTTCAGCCTCCTCATCCTCAGGACTCGTTGGGGCCCCATCCTCACTCCGCACACGCTCAGCAGCACCATCATCAGCAACAACAGCCAAATGAGCCGCGTCCCATGATGCACCCTGGTCAGAATCCTTTCCATCCACAGCAGGCGCACACTAGCCCCAGGCAGTTGACTCCCCGCTCTCAAAACCCCCAGCTGCGCAATATGGCAAACAGGCAGAGGATGGTGAGACATTAATTTATAAATACCTGCACATTTTACATAAATCAACATCTGTACACATGCTGGTAATGGTACTCAGTTTTTCAGATAAATCCACATTCAAATGTAAAATGATTTAAACATGTCACCTTTGTTTAGGCCACGCCACCTTCCAAACAAGCCCAGAATCCACCTCAGCGCAACAGCAACCTTCGGGAGGTCCCGGTAGCACCTGGCAACACAAACATGAACAATACACGCCCCGCTCTCTCCAACACCAGGCCTGTTGCCAGAGCCACACCAGGAGTACGTCTGGGGCAAAACATGGCAGTGTCCGGCGGAGGCAGAGGACGAGGACAGTTGGCCGCTCGAGGCAGGGGTTCCCCACAAGTCGGACCAGGTCGGACACTTCAAAATGAACCAACAAACACAGGCGCACAGGTCAGCCTTCACTCATTTTTGGAACAATTTTACGCAAATGTGTATCTAGTAGTTGTTCGCTAATAGTAAAAATGTCCAGATTTTGTGTTCTTTACAACAAATTTAGTGATGCAGAGAAACAATAATCCCAGTAGTTAATTTGTAGGTCATTTTAGAGTGGCGAGATATGTATAAAGACAAGTAAAGACTCTTAACTTTAGAAAGTACCTATGTTCCTGTCTCCTGTTACACCGTAGTAATACAGTTTAAATAAGTACATGTTCATTTTAGACCAACCGTAAAGATGAGTCCTTGTTTTTTGTGTCAGGATCCTGAAGAGGACGAGGAGACCCGACAGTACCGTCTGAAGATCGAGGAACAGAAGCGTCTGCGAGAGGAGATCCTGAGGAGGAAGGAGCTGAGGCGACAGATGCAGGCGGGCGTCCGGAAGAAAGAGCTGCTGGATCGACTAAACACAAACCCTCCTCCTCAAACTCCCTCACAACCACAGCCAGCTCTTCAGCCCCCACCACAACAACATGAACAACCACCCAGACCCCAACAACAGAGACATATACCGCCCAGACAACAGAATCAGACTGTAAGAAACCCCAATCTACCAACTCCTATTCCCCCAAACGAAGCATCTCAGACCCTACGAGCTCGTCCCATAAACATGGGACCAGGCAATCAACAGCAGCACAGTGGAATCAATCCAGCCCAGCAACAGACTCTGCTCACCCCACCTCAGCCTCTGCAGCAGCAACAGAGAAGGAACAGTGGGCTTCAAAATGCTAATAGACCCATGACACAGATCAGGGCCACTCCAGTCGCCCAAAACACCATCCCCACAACACCCCCCATTCAGACTCAAGCAGCCCCCAAACCAGGAGCCAAGCGGACCGTAATGCAGCGGGCCAGAAACACCGGCCCCGATCTGGGTCAAGTGCCACAGAAAGTCCGGGTTATCAAACTTTCAGCAGCTGTAAGCATCTCTTATTGTACATGGCATTTATTTGATCTTTTACAACTACTTTTACCCACATAACAAATGAGGTAGTTCTTAAATGCCAAAGTCCTTCATATTTTGTAATCTCAAAGATGTCTAACCTATACGAGATGGCGGTGATGTCTGTGTCACTTTGGTAAAAAATTGATCTGTTAAGACTATCTCGCCTTAAGCTTTGAGGACTGGTATTTAAGCCACATGTATTTTACCTTTAGGAGACAGAAAGGCTTATTTAAAGAAAGCGATATGACATTTATCGGCGGAGTTGAGGACACCTCGTCACTTCTCTTAAAGGTTGATATCCTCTTTTAAGGGCAGGTGATTTTGTTTTAAAGATAGTAATAGTCTTACAAAATCAAAAATCAAATCAAAATCTAGTCTGCTGTTGTACACAATGCTTCATTTGTGCGCGTGTTCTTGTGTTAGTTATTTAGTTGTGATTATAGTCAAAATAAGCTTCTCCTCTGTCCAACATGGAGGATCAGACGACATCGCTGCCTGCTGTGGATAAAGATAACTAGATGTCACTTCTGTAATAGAAATCTGTGTGTAGATATCTGATGCTGCGGAGTGGGATGTGAAATGCACGAGCAGCGGTTACAAACAGCCGTAGCTATCGTCATGTTGAAAGAGGATTCGGTTGTTGCCTTTTGTTCTGCTTTGTTCTGCTGTCATTAACAAAAGCTTGACAATGTTATCTCAGCTTTTCTCTCACTTACTTTCACTGTCTTCCCTTCGTCGGCTTTTTTCATCAACCGATCTCTCAGGTGCATTGACACAAAAGAATGCCATTCCAAATTCCTCGTAATTAATCTTTTTTCCCCCCCTTACTTTGGGAGGGGTTTATGTGATACCTGCGTAAGAAAGTTGCCACTTTTGAGGATTTGGGTTTGTATGGCTTAGACTCACTGATAAGAGGCAAATTATATTTTCATTGGGGGATAATACAAAGCAGTGCTAGACACAAAAGCCGGGCAGAGGGAGGGGTCGGGGGATGGGGGGTACACATCGAGCTGCTGTCGTTTTCTGTTGTAATGCAGCTTAGCCATTTGATAGGTGCAATCAGTGGTGGTGATTTCTATAGGAGGGATTAATCCATTTACTCTCAGCTGGGACAGGTCGCAGATATGGCCCCTTTTCTTCCCCGTATTGATCTGTCACATCTCTGGGCTGAAGTGGGGAAGAGACGACCTTCCATTCCTGCCTTCACGTCAACACTCTTGAGCTGTGTGACTTTATTTGATAATGAGACCATCACCTCGCCGGGTTGATCTTTATTCTCCACATTCAGACCCAAGAGATTTCACAGTCAATGCTGTAGATTTCAGTCTGCTTTGTGATTGTAGCTCTTTCACTGTTGTCCACTTTAAGGCATTTCTTGAAGCGGTATCTGTGAGGATGATTGTATGTTTTTAATAGGAATGGGTGATATGGTAAAAATGAAATTACAATATTATTAAGCCGTGACCACTATTTCGCTGAATGCACTGTAGCACAATTCAACAGTCTTCCCAGTGTAGCAGATATCGACAGAACTTCATATCACGATACTGTAAATTTCGCCATGTCGCACACCCTTTATTTTTTAACAATTAAATGGTCTTCTTCTCTTCAGGGTGCTGAAATCACAGGCGTCCCGGTCACTCCTCAGAACCAGGGCGTCCAGAGGAAGGTCACTATGGCAGGGCAACAGCTACAGGGACCAAATGTGCCACAGCAGCCAAACCAAGGAGGACTGGCTAACACGCAGCAAAACCGGGTATGTTGTGATCAAGGTATTCATATTAGAGCTATTGACAGATTTTATTATTTTTATATTTTATATTGGCAGATCTGGATAACATGGTTTGTTTTGTTAGACTATAATTAGACAGTAGACCTTTAGTCACTTGGTCAGTCAGTGAGGTCTTAGTCGACATAGATGTTTTTTGTTGATGTTATATTCGCACTACATCAGCGAGCTAGTCCAAGATGGGCATGACTTTACTTTACTAACCATTTCTTTGGTCGGCTACACCCCTATTAGACAATACTTTTTACTGGGATTGAGGTTGGGAAGGAGTTTCCTAAAATATTAAAAACGGACCCTGTTTCATGCTGTAAAGTAGGTCATCTGTCATTGTCATTTTTATGAGATACCACTTTGACCATTAGTAGTTTTTCTTTAGTTCCTTCCAACGCCTCCACAAACTACAAACATACATTACTTCATAGTCAGATGGTCAATTTTAACTTTTCTTTTAACTTGCTGTTTACATCTTGAAGCATGCTGTGGAGGGGTCCAATACTGTACCATGAAAACCAATTTATACTCCCAATACAGAGTCATATTTATGTATTGCATCAAAAACTACAAATTCAGTGTACACCTAATTGATCTGGTGATGGTCTTGATCATAATACTTCATGCTATTTATTTTCCTTTTTTAATGAATATGAAGAGTGGCAGTGTTACAATAAAAATAGAGCAGAACATAAGTGAACACTCTGTTTTCACAATTTAACAATCTTCCCAAATTAGCACCACATCATCCACCCCTACATTCAGATACTGGTAGTTCAGAAATGCATCAGTCGAAACATCTTCTGTAAAGTCGCCCTATACAGAGCAGAGATACCCTGGCATTCAGCAGACGTCCCAATCCAGTCTTGGTGGTAATAGGACCGGACAGTGTGCCAGGTGCAGAAGTATTGACAAGCTCAGAGCAGTGTAACACGAGGGGGCTACAGTGGGTCCCCTGGCCTCTCCACACGCCTGTCACCACCAGGCTGCTGTCAGAGCCACCAACCCCACTGACGCTGACAGGCTCCGGCAGACACCACTACACTTGTATGGCTCCCTGCTTCATGCTCCAAAGACACACACTCTCTGCCTGCCTCTTCTCATCCCCTCCTCATGCCTCTCACTCACAAGCTAATATGAAGATACAGTACGCCATGCCAGAGCTATTTGACATTGATGTTTTGTATAGTTGATGTGATAAGTCAATTATGAAAAAGCTTGGATAACCATGTTGACGATTGCGATATCAGTTTTGTTGTGATATTTTAATGCAAGTTAAATTTTGCCTAAATTATTATTATTTTTTAATGGTTAAAACCGCTTTGAAATCAGACTGTTAAGATTAAATGAAGACTCATACCAGGCTAAAGTAGGACTAAATAAGTCTAATATTTGACTTATATTTAGGGATGCACCGATACCGATACTGGATCGAGTATCGGTGCCGATCCAGGCCCAAAAGCTGGATCGGTGGATCGGTAAATGAAGCCGATACTGGATCCGATATTATTTATTATACTT
>JAVQKG010144877.1:0-10020 GCA_036025885.1 Hypseleotris bucephala | reverse complement strand
ACTTTGTTTTAATATCAGAATGCTCATAAATCTTCTAAACTCATATTGAGGTAGCTTGTGTTGCTATTTCACATTTACATATTGTCACAACTGAAGAGAGAATAATTTGGATTTTTAGGGACTAAATATGTAAACATCATCTTGCAACGATTAGGCCTACATATGATTTAGTATTTAATTGCATTACACACAGCCTAGACGTGAGGTTGTAGTCTCAAATAGTAATTTCACTGTACTTTCATAAGCCATAGAAATGCATTGCTTTTTTTTATTTAATTCACGATAAACAGCAACATTTTTTACGTGTACACGCAACATGTTACATTATACTTTACCTGCTGAGCGTAACCGACGTAGAAAGCTTTAATGAAGCACTTTACTCTCTTTCTCCGATGGATGAATTAATAAAAGCTTAAAAAGTTACACGTTTTTAAAAGATCAATGCTTTCTCCACAGATGAGACAGTCCACATGACAGGAAGTAAAGCAAACACAAACAACTACGGGTCGCCTCAGAGAACAAACAAATGACATACGACAAATATAGGCCTACTAACCTTTTCATAGACTTTTTTATTTATATTTTTTTTTCTGCATTATGGAGTTACAGACAGCTCTCACTTGTGGGCTATTAGAACTATGAAAGAGAGAAATCCCAAAGTGGCGAGTGGATGGCCACTGTAGTTACCAGTGCATTTGCCAGTCGTTGGCCTCTACCACCAAGGTCGCTTCAGTGGCAAAGCCCGGGGTTCAATGGTGACACACAATTCATACCTAACCAAAAAGGCATGCAGCCATTTAACCACGAATAATGTATTTTATACTATGACATCAAAATGTATAAAAATAGAATATAAGTCTCTACCAAAAGTGTGTATTCTCAGTGAATGAGGAGATAATGTCCGCGCGTCTAATTTGCATAATTGATTTTGCGATAACGCTGACGTCACCTCGCGATAACGGCTGACTGTCACCTCGCGCCAATACCTCCTAGGAGGTATTGCAAGTCAGCGGTTATTGGCAAATAACGGTCGAGATCGTTTTCATTAAAACAATCGTCATTTATTTGCACTTTAGTGCCACGACTGGCAAATGCATTTGCCACTGAAGCGCCCCTAGTGGTAACTACGGTGGCCACTCGCCACTTTGGGATGTCGGCGCTGCTCCTATGAATACACCCGTCCGTCACCCTGACGGATTAACTAAGGACTTGACTACAGATTTGAGAAATTTCGTTGCACGTATACTAGCACTTGCAATGACTGTAGTGTAGCAGTTATCACGTTCGCCTCACAAATAAAATCTTCTTTATATATATATATATACATAATTTATTTTATTTAGTCATATAAAAATATACAGCATTAGACCCCCACAAGAATCAACAAGAACAGTGTCACAGCCTGAATTCTAAAGAAACACACAATAAAGCCAGAGGAAAGACACAAAACACTAAAAACAATCTTGATTTTATTATTAATTTTTTCTATAAGCGAGCAGCTCTGTCTTGAGTTGGTATTTTCCGACTGTCCCCAAACGCAGCCGTGTCTTTTCTGTTGCTAGGTAACAGTCCTGTGTCAACAAGTCCTAAGCTCACCCATGGACCGCAGACAATAACACTGAGATAAAACTATTATAATTTACGTACTTTTCTTTTAAACATAGATTATTTTTTAGCTCGTTCAACATGTCCACGCACGTTTACTGTCCTCCAGAAAGTGGCTACGACCTTCTCCCCAAAGAAGAGATCAAAATAGAGAAACCTCCAAGGTAATGTCGAGTTTTAAAAAAGTTAGCATTAACAATATTGCTTAGCTAGCTTAACCCTCTACTGCACAAAGCTAATGGTTTATGATAAAAAATATTTCACCCCATTCTATGTTCATTTTGAAATATTTTACTCATAGATATAACGTTGTGCAACAATGGTATATATTTAGCGTTAACTACATAGGAATTATCCCATTCACATAAGTAATGAAATATTTTATTGAACGGATTTGGGCATTTATGATTTCATTCAGGCCTTTTGAACATATTTACAGATACATTTTATTGCAACATTGTATGATGCCACAAAGGTTGGAACATTGTGTAAAATATGAATGAAACTCAATGCAAGTAGCAAAGAATTCCCTAGTTACTTAAAGGTGCAATACATCACATTTTTAGTAAAAAAAAAAAAACATTTAATGACGTTTTTGTGTGTATAGCCATTGCTGTGATGTATAAAATGGTTTATTTTTTGTACTTCGTGGTTGCCTCAAAAACATAATTTTTTTATTTTTTATGAGAGGTTTTCGCGATTTTCCGCGAAACCCGGGCGGATGTTAGCCTGTTAGCCGGATGTTAGCCTGGAGCTAACTGCTATCAGTGATTGCTATCGGCTGCTGTGGAGACGTGGAAGTTTTCCTGTGGCCGCTGTATTTTGTCGATCGCTTTGTGAAACATGCCGTGCTCTTTGCTGTGTCTCAGGAGTTGGTTATATTTCTGTATCAGTGCTGGAGAAGGTAGTTTTAGCAGGGAGTGGATGTTTACAGTGGAGCTACGGGGGAGCGGTCTGGGGAGCTAGCTCCGCTTGCAGCCTTGCAGATTTTTCACAGAGAAATAGTACATGACAGCCGTTCCAGCAGGTTTCCTTTGATAATGGGCCTAAATTTTTTTCTTAGATGCACCAGCACAAAAGTTAGGTGCACCAAATTTTACCACAGTTTGCACAACCACAGTTTTACAGGTTCACTTTATTATTATTATTAATTGCTGTCCATATAGGCAATATTGACTTGTAAATGATTAACTAACAATCTGGTCAACATAAAGTTCTTCATTAGAAGCACAATTCTACATGAAAGACAACTTATTGGATAAGTGATAGTGCTTAAATTGCTTCACTGCTCGGAACTTTAAACTTCAAACATCGCAAGATAAAATAAAACGAAAATCTAAATTAAAGGTGCTAATGTTTTAACAGCATCAAACCAAACATCTCATGGCTTAGTGTCTTATGGATGATCCACTATTGCAGTCACATGCCCCTCAGATGGCCAACTCTTGTCAAAATCTTCCAGGTTTGGCCCCTCTACACTAATTCTTATAAGATCTTCCACTGTGTCTTAATGAAGGGATGCTCTAGTGTCTGACTTTGTCCTCTTCTGTACAGAGAACCATCTTTCAGAAACTGCAGCTGAGACAGAGAACCAGCATGTGTCAAGACATGTATTTTAGCAATGTGTGTTGGCTAGCCTGACACAATCTTAAGAAAGAACATTAACAGAAACTAGCCTTGTACAGGTAGGGCTCTTTGGTCACCATGAGCTCCTAAAAGTAGGTCTAACCTCCTATCTTAATCTAACCCTAACTCCAACCCTGGGCTGGGGGAACTATTCCTACTATTATGTTGAACATAGAATTGGATGTACATTAAATTGGAAGTTAAAGAAGTTAATTGAAGCAATAGCCTTCTTTGTAAGATAAGAAACTGAAAGTTAACAATAATTCTGATCAAATCAAAACTGTGATCTTAGTCATAATAAAATCATGATATTATCTATATATTTTTACCATACCCCCCATTCCCAATTCAGAATATAAATACAAATCTGCAAAAATAATTACAAGCTCAGTTGTCCCACATAAATCTGCTTGTTCATCATGTCCCATGATGTCATTGGTTTGTTGGTGTCTATCTCTCTCTCACATATGAACTGGGAGGGCCTGGGGACAGTCTGATAAAGCTCTGTTTCTGTGAGTGGCTCTCAGAGGGAACAGGGGCCTCTACATTACTCTTCCACTGGTCCCACTCTGGCTCCATGCTGTAGAGAGCAGATTTAAAAATCATGAGAATGAAATGAGATTTCCTGTGAATTTTATGTATATTTCATTTGGATTTTTTACGTTTTAGAACAACAGCTTCTGGTATTGATGTAAGGTATTTATTTTGCAGAGACTCAGCCAAGAAAGTGGAACACAACTTCTAAAGTCCCAACTATGTACAATGAACTACTAAACATTCAGACTGAACTGATGTAGTGAAGCATTTTTTGCTGTGATTCCAAACCAAAAGGAGAACTATGAGAAACTCCAGTCAGGTTTCACATTTCATTCTGGGAGCCTACTTTGACACTGGTCCTTTGAGATGGCTGTATTTTATTATTATAATGTGTGTTTATATCCTAATGTTGACGTCCAACCTGCTTCTCATCGTCGTCATCTGTTTGAACAGAACTCTACATGAACCAATGTACATTTTTCTCTGTAGTTTATCCCTTAATGAAATTTATGGCTGCACGGCTTTGTTCCCATTTCTGATACATCAGATCCTTCAAGACGTCCACACTGTCTCATATTCTCTGTGTCTTCTGCAAATATTCTGTCTGTATTTTTATGGCTCTGTCAATTTCACAAACCTGGCCGTCATGTCATATGACCGATACGTGGCCATTTGCTTCCCTCTGCAGTACAACACTCGCATGAACTCCAAAAAAGTTGTATCCTTGATTATTTTAGTTTGGTTGCCTGCCATTTGTGCCAATCTAGGTACAGTTATTTTCACAGCTTTGTTAACTCTTTGTGGAAACTTTATTGATAAAGTTTACTGTGATAACTACTGTATAATTAAACTGTCCTGTTTTGACACAGCTGTTAACAACTTGTATGAACTGGTTGGTGCAATAGTTTTTGTAATGGTTCCTCTGAGCATAATATTTTTCACATATATCCAGATTCTCAAAGTGTGTTTTAATGGATCTAAACAGACACGACAGAAGGCTCTGAGCACCTGTACACCTCACCTATGTTCACTTGTAAACTTCTCTTTCGGAGCTTTGTTTCAAATTTTGGAAACAAGGTTTGATATGAGCCACCTGCCTCGAGTGTTGAGAATAATTATAACATTATATCATGTAATCTGTCAGCCTCTGTTTAACCCGCTAATGTACGGCCTAAACCTGTCCAAAATCAGAAATGCCTGTAAGAGTTTACTGCTGAATAAAAATCAAAGATGAAGTGCCAAATTGAGTCCTTGTGTCATTATTTTAACAAATAATAAATTGTAATATGCTTTATTTCCAATAGTTTTAAAGGGGTTTCTATTCCCAGTTTTCTGTGAGAGGCTGTCACTCATACGCATACATTTACTTATGAATTGAATATTTATGCTCCATGTTCAAGACTTTGTATAGTTAAAGGAATAATGGTAGATCCTTAAAACATGCATTTTTTAAATATTGAATCAAATAGACTTTACCGTCCATTAGAGCCTTGATTTTAAACCAGTGTCCCAGGAACACTAATGTGACTGTCAGGTGTGCCTTGAAAATGGTAGGTGAGTTAATGATGTGAATTGTCATTATTTTATGCAACAAAATGCCTTTTGATAATATTTTAGGTAGATAGTGGGCTGTGAGATTTCTAAATGGTGTGCCTTGGCTCAGAAAAGGTTGAAAAACATTGCATTAGAGTAATATTAGATAGGCGTGCTGAAAAAATAATGCATAATATTTAAATATCTTGGGACTCAGTGGGACCTAAAAGCCAATTACCAATATTAGACGGCCCAGCACTGTCTGTTATTGGTTCATGGAGGTAGCTTTGTCTGTTAGTGGTTTAGCCTGCTGCAAAAATCAGGAAGTAGGCTATTCTGTAATAAGGACGTACTCTGCTGTGACACATTAGCTCTGGTGCTAACTAGTTGTACAGTGTCTGAGAAAGAAAACTAAGGAAAAAAATAAAGATGCTTTAATTGTCATTTGAACGTGAGTGCAATGAAATTTTTGAAGTGGTCCCTCAATCAGTAATAGTCAACTTTGTCTGTCCTGCCAGTGTCAGAGTCAGTGTTGGGATGTAATGGAATACATGTGTGTATGAGTAACTGTATTTTGTTACACCTACTAGTAGCCCTTTCTCAATATGCGTACTTGTGCGTTCTCGTGCACTTGTGATACGTCATCAGTCACAGCCCAAGTACTGTTCCAATTCTTAGAACGCATCTGACCGAGAACGCATCAAATCCCCAGATGTGTACCTGTTCCGTCGGTAGAGCGTGCGGCCCATATGCAAAGCCAGTTCAAATCTGGCTCACGACCATTTGCCGGATGTCACTCCCCACTCTTCTCCCTGGTTTCCTGTCAATCTACCGTCCTATCAAATAAAGCCAAAAAGGCCAAAAAAAAAAAAAAATCTTAACATTTCTGGAGGGGGAAAAAAACGACCCAAAACAAAAGTAAGCAAAAGAACACGGCGTAGATGAATCAGTGACAGACACTGTGGGTTAATAATTTTCCGTCATCATTAGACATAGAAAACACGTGCTTTCAAACACTTAATTGCACGTTCCATGGTTTATTTATTGTTATTGCAGTTACCATCGAGAAAACACTGGAACTGATTAAAGCCAGAGTGCGGCTCGATAGCTGTTTCTCTGGCAAAAAAACGAGATTGAGGCGGGGTCAGCCCTATGTTCCCTGGTACGGCACCTCTCACACGCATGAGGTACCGATGTTCCCCAACATATTAACGACGTGCCCCGGCCGCCTCGAAGCCGAAGCCGTGTCAAAAACGTCTGACTGGAGGATGTTTATATAAGTCCGGTCAAACTGATGTACTGTAGAGGAGACGGCCAGTACGCGTTAACTGGGGAACTCCTGTAGCATACCGGGGAACAGCGGGACCTTTTCAAAATAAAGGGTCCGCTGTTCCCCGGGTCCGGTGTTCCCCCGTACAATCTGTCCATAGAAACGGGGGTACAGCGGGACCGGGGAACATCGGTACTGGGGAACATAGGTACGCACCCGTTAAGGCTGCATGGGAGTAAGTATTATTTCATTTAATACACCCTAAAATGGGCCATAGTTTTGTATGTGTGTTGTTTAAGTGTGGGAAAAAATACACCAGGCCACGTGTTTGGTCATATTAGTCCATTTAATTGTCGAAGTACCTAAATCAATCCATTTTGGCGTCTTTATAATATCTATGTGTCTGCAAAGTTTGAAAGTGATCTGGCAATGCATTTTTGAGGTATCGCGTTCACGCGACAATCTGCGGACGGACGTGATTCCAAATTTTTTTGCAAAATGCGTGCAAAATGTCACTGATGTACACAAAACAGGTCTTCCCCCTTAACTCTCTTAGCACAAACTCCATCAGATGCTGGAAGCTGGCCCCAGCGTTACACAGACCAAAGGGCATGACTTTAAACTGGAACAGGCCCAGGTGGGTGGTCATAGTGGTCTTGAGCTTGCTCTCTTCGTCCATTGCCCCCTGCTGGTATCCACTTTGGAGATCTAATGAGCTGAAGTACTGTGCTCCTTGCAATGGCTCAAGTATCTCATGGACCAGGGGCATGGGATAGGCGTTCTGCTGCGTTTTTGCATTCACCCCCTGTAGTCCACGCAGAACCGCAGTGTCCCTTCCTTCAGTCAGCACTACAGACGAGACCCAGGCAGAGGTCGACGGCTCAATCATCCCATTGGCAAGCGTCTTTCTGACCTACTCCTCAATGACGATTTTCTTTGTTTGGGACACTCCATATGCCTTCTTCCTCACTGGCACTTTGTCAGCTGTAACAATCTTGTGCCGTTTCACCCTGGTGGCTCCAGCACCACTTCTGCAGCAGCGGCCTAACCACTTCAGACTGGGCTTCAAGCAATGGCACCACAGGCTAACTCACTTTGGGTTCTTCTGTCACTGCCACGTATAAATTCACTGGAGGAGTGACTTGTCTTCATTGCAGCATGTCCCTCACTTTGGAGAGGAATCTGTACTCCCTTCCTCCTGGCATGCTGTACTTCCTGAGGTGGGGCTTTAGGACGATCTGTGACATGGTCATGAAGTCGAGACCCAGAAGCAGTGGCATGGGTGATTGTCAGCCAACACATGGCCGTAAAAAATCATGCTTTTGCTCATGATGAACTTTTGGATTTCACTTGGCCCCAGGTCCTTTCCTTCTTTCCACACAGCCTTCCATCAGTAAGTAGTGAGCTAGTAAGTGCACGCTGAGTGCAAGACAGCATTTACTCTAGATCCGCTGCTGATTTGCACCACAAGGTGGGACGGCTCAACCACAGCAGAAGCAACATCTGCCCCTGAACTCCGTCCTGGACTATGCTCGCCTTCCTGTCTGCCTTTTTTGGCTCCAGTAGTCTTTGATGTTGGTGTCGCTCCGTGCCTTTTCAGTCTGGGAGGCTACCTTGACCAGCTGCTCTACGGTGAACACAATGTCTCGTAGCCCGCTGGCTAGCTGTGGGTTGCAGGAACCAAGGATGCGGCAGACAATATTCAGGCCAACAAAACGGCCAACTCTGTGATACCACTGTGGTTGTGTCTGCTGGTGACGGTATGGGTCTAGAAGAGGGGTGGTGTCCTGGACAGCCTCGGCATCCACTCTGTCATCCTCATTCAGCAGGTGCAGACTGGAGGTTAACATGTGTGTGCATGTAAATTTGCAAATGTTTAAAAACTCAAATGTTACCTATGCAAAAAGATGCTTACATATAGCAATACCTGAATGTATGTGCACGTTCACGTGTGAGGCTGTAGGCCCCAAATCCTGCTAAACCCATTAATCAACCAAAATATTAGATATAGGCTCAAACGTAACGCAAAGACTCAGAATTTGCAAACATTTTACTTTGAGGACTTATTATAAATACACAAATTACAAAGGGCTGCTAACAGTTCGCCTATTTTCTCAAGGCTACTGGGTTACAACACATTTATGGAATACAGGTGGATGTGATATCAGCAGGCAGAAATTATGAACAGAACAAATAGTATTTGCTTTTGGCTGTATAATAAGCCTTTTAATTAAACAAATCCCCAAATGCACACGGGCACAACCACACTCCAAACTTCCCCAAATTTTACAAACAACTACACAGCTTCCACAAACCAAATATAGAATCTCTGACAGGCATACAGCATCAGTCCAAATAACAAAACCCGCATGTACCCCTCACAACGACGGTGAAGACTCATGGCCCATGCATTATCGCTGTAGTCATAGGCATCAATCCACATCTACAGTGTGATCCATGGTAAAAGCTTTATAAAAGCCAAAAAGTATAATACTTTTGGTTAGCTCCGTAGCAAGGTGAGACAGGTACCCCACATTTGGTCCATTATTATCTGGTCACACTGCTCTCAGTCGCGTACCATTTTCAATAAAAAGCCCTTAACCCGAACCCTGGACTGTGGGACCATTTGGTCTACTTTTCAAAAATTTCTGTGTAACGTGGGAACATGGATGTGGGACCAATGGGCTGTGGGAACAATGAGCTAACCCATTTCCGAATATTACATACACATACACACATTAATCAAATGTTGTTGTTATAGGACAACGGCTCTGCCACTCAGTCAAGCCCAAAACTAATAATAATCTGCTGTATTTCACTGTGGTTTTTGGGACTTTCAAGTGACGCTGTTGAGGCTGATGGGGATCATTGTTTTTTTTGTTTTTGTTCTTTTAAGTTTCAGTCTGACTGTCCCATGATGTCACTGGTTTGTTGGTGTATATCTCCCTGTCACAATGAACTGGGAGGGCCCAGGGACAGACTGATAAAGCTCTGTTTCTGTGAGTGGCCCTCACATTGACCAGGGGCCTCTCTGTGCTTCTGTGCATGTGTTACTGTAGGGACAGAATATCGTTTTCAGGTTTTAGGGGGCCTTTATTAAGTTCTGTTGAAAAATATAATATAAACAATTCATATTATTGCATTAAAAAGTGTTACTTGTCATCTGTGTTTTTGTGAACTGTTTCAAAGCTTGTTTTAAAAAGTCCAATGAAATTTCTGAATTTGAAAGACATGTCTATATATGTATTTTTTGTTGGGAATGTTTTATTGTTTTATGAGGTCAATTCAAGAGCCAGTTTTTGTGAAACAAAAGTCAACTATTCTGCTTTTCCTTGATAATTATATCGGCGGAACGCAATGCGTTCGGCGATATTATGGTTTCATGTCCGTCCGCGTCCGCGTCCGCAGATTGGCCGTGTGACCGCGATAACTCAAAAACGAAAGCCCGG
>JAVQKG010144799.1:0-10969 GCA_036025885.1 Hypseleotris bucephala | reverse complement strand
TATAGGGTCTAAGTATCTGCAAAGTTTCAAAGTGATCCGGCATTTCGTTTTTGAGTTATCGCGGTCACACGGCCAATCTGCGGACGCGGACGCGGACGGACATGAAACTATAATATCGCCGAACGCATTGCGTTCCGCCGATATAATAAATTGACAACAAATTATGTGTTACTCTATAATAAAAAACAATGTACTTTTTCCACAGTTCTCCAAAGAAGCCTTGGCTAATATGTATTCAGCATACATTGACAATTTCCTCAATGCCAAAGATGCAGTGAGGATTGCCAAAGAGGCCAAGCCAGCGTTTCACAAGTTTTTGGAGGTGAGCTTGACATCCTGTTTACTTGTTCCTGTCAAAACAATCACTTATCCGGAAAGGAGGTAGAAACAATTGACAGTTTTTCCTTTTATAAGAAGCAAAAAATATATATAAATGGGACCAGTCTCAGAAACCCAATTCCACAAAAGGTGCATTTTAGAAAAAAAATCACTGTTTGCAAATATTACTGATTGAATTCTTACCAATTCCTAAAAATATTTGCAAGTTTTCAATTAATTAGCAACATATCTCAAATAACTTGCGAAAACGGTCGCTAAAAAGCATGTTGCAACTTGGATAATTTACACTGTCCTGCCCCTCAGCTTTATTTTTTAATCACTTTCTGTCCATTTCCAGCAAAACATGCGGGAGAACAAAGAGAAACAAGCTTTAGGGGATTTGATGATAAAGCCAGTTCAGAGGATTCCTCGATATGAGCTTATTGTCAAGGTGAGAAACATATTTAGGAAAACTGTTCATTTTTTGGCACATATAATTCACTTTTTTATCTCTTTGTAGGACCTACTAAAGCACACCCCAGAAGACCACCCAGACCACTCGTACCTACTGGACGCACAAAGGGACATCAAACGCCTGGCTGAGAAGATCAACAAAGGGCGCCGCTCAGCTGAGGAGGCCGAGAGAGAGACCAGGGTCATCCAGGAGATTGAGGCGCACATAGAAGGAGTTGAAAATGTATGATTGGTATTTTTATATATATTCTATGCAAACCTTAAAAATAAGAAGATATTTCAGTCATTTATTTAGCATTCGTTTTTAAAGATTTGTCTTATTTAAAGCTGTAGTGTGGAAGTTTCCTGCAAAAGAATGAAAGAACTACGATCATGTTCTATGATGTAAAGTAGGGAAGAGACTAAAGTAAAACAAACACCGATTTAATGATGCATGGAACAGGTTCAGATTTCTTTAATTTCTGTTTGATTGATCTATTTTTTATTTTAGGAAACTTTCGGACTACAACTTTAAGCATGGCTAGCATCACTAGCGGCTGTAGCTTTTGCTAGCATTGTGGCTGTCATGATTATCATTCATTTTTACATATGCTTGTTTAAATGAAATTGACAATTTTTTTTATAATTCTGTTTCTTGTAGCTTATGCAACCTTCTGTGCCTTAATGAATGATTACACTGTTTTTGTGTTTGTTTATAATAGATCCTGAATCCCCAGAGGAAGTTCTTGAGACAGGAAATTGTCATGGAGGCGGTAAGGAAAGGATTTGGGCAAATATGTGTTTTCAGTATTATATAAAACAATCAGAGCACATGCAATTCAAGATTAATACCGGTTTTATTTAACAGTTTTATTAAATCAAAGATGATATATTATGTGATTTTTATTCTGTCCGCAGAAAACAGTGGGTGGGAAGAAGGACCGCTCTCTCTTCCTCTTCAGTGATCTGATCATCTGCACCACCCTCAAGAGGAAGTCTGGCTCGTTAAGACGGAGCTCCATGAGCCTGTATGCATCACACACTCTGCTGTCTGTGTCACTTTGGCTGACATGTTGCAGCCAAGAGCCTCCTTCTCTAACCTCAAATGTTAACATGTTTTTCTTTTTTTATTGCATTTCTAATATATGTACAGAAAATCAAAAACTCATTCATAACTTTACTTTATATTTTGTGAGATAAATATCTTGCCACTAATATTAATAATAAGAAATGAATGGCGATTAATTTTATTACTATTGTTACTACTCACAAGGTACCAAATACAAAAACAGACTTTCTTAGCATACATTCAGACTTGTATTTCTATATTTGTGAGGACTTTCTTTGGGCCTTTTCCTAAAATTCTAATTAAACACAATAGTGAATTCCTGATCGTGGGCTGATTGACAAGCATAATTACTTGTTTAAAATTACAATGAATATTGAGGTTGAACATCATATGTCCCTACTTACAAAATGGTCCCCGTTTGGTTGGTCAATTTAACTTGATCCTTAGTATGTAGCATTCACATGTACACAGAACACTCAGCAGAACAACATAAACCAAACTATGCTGCCCCCTTGTGGTTAATCACCAAACCTTTCTTTCCAGATATTCAGCTGCCAGTGTTATTGATACATCCAGTAAATACAAATTTCTGTGGAAGCTTCCACTAGAGGATGTGGAGGTCGTAAAAAGTAAGACTTTCTCTTTACGTAACTGAATTGTCTATTTGACTGAAGCCTGGTCTCAATTATGTATGTATATTGTGTTTAAGGCTCTTCACAGACGACAAATAGAGAGAGTCTTCAGAAGATGATTAGTCGTCTGGATGAGGATCTAAGCACAATCGGGCAGCTCAGCAAACTGTCGGAAACCATCAACTTCCCACATCAGGTAAAGCAATTTTAATATGAATCTTACCAATATGACATTATCCCATTGCTTTGGCTTACACTATCTGTCTAAAAAGTTACAAAGATGTGAGCAGCCGTTATGTTTGTGTCTTCCAGGCTCTAGACGAGGCGATTAAGGACCTCATGTCTTCAGTTCACAGGGAATTGTCAGATAAACAGTCCTTGGCCTTCAGCATGACCTTTCTTCCCACTAAATTAGAACTAACTACAGCTTCTGCAGAAACTAGCTTTGTCTTTGAATTCAGCTCACCCGACATTCGCTCCAACTTCGAACAGGCCTTTGAGGAAGCCAAGAAGAAGCTAGGTAATGAAAAAGTGCAATAGAATTTAATTGACTTTTAGGTGCAAACAATTTGTGATTTTTATGTCAAATGTTTTAGCCATGAATAAGGACCAGTGGAACCCAGAGTTTCTGAAGGCCATTCCCATAATGAAGACTCGCAGTGGGATGCAGGTATCAAATGACCGCTTTGAAAAATGTTGATATTGGAACTGATATTGGAACTGGAACTTAGATACATTTTTCTTTCAGTTTTCATGCGCCTCTCCAAGCCACAGCGGTCCTGATAGCGGGTGTGAAGTGTGGGTGTGTAACAGTGATGGATATGTGGGACAGGTAATATATATTTCAGTTTTTTTTTCTCCAAAAACAAAACCAATTTTTCTTTGTTACCAATCAGTTTTCTTATTTTGTCCTAAGGTTTGCCTGTTAAACATCAAAGATGAGCCCACAGTAGAGGCCTGTATTGCTGTATGTTCAGCCAGAATCATTTGCATTGCTGCCGTACCAGGACTAAAGGCCAGGTCAGTACAAAAACAAATGTTCATTAATTATTTTTGCTGCGTTTCTTTTAGTTAACCCTAATTTACTTTTAGGGATCATGGGTCTGAGCCGACCCCTCCTCCTGCAGCTCCAGCTCAAACCCAGCAGCAGCAGCAGCTTCATATCTCCATTTCTCATTCATCTCTAGAGCTGACAGAGCCACCTACAGGTCTGTCCATGACATTACAAAATACACTGTTATGTCAGTGTTGTTAGCCTATTCCCCTCAGCAATATACCAACCTTACAAAGTAGCCTAACTAGAGTTTTTGTTCAATTTTAAGTTTCAAATTTCAGTGTCATTTTCCAAGATTTTGTTAGACATACAAATGCATTGCCAAAGAAGATGCTACATTTTTGTACCATTTTTTAACTACATCTACCTTTTTTTTTTTTTTTTTTACTATGATGCATTGAAAATTGTTTCCAGGTCCAGGGGCAGAGCTTGTTCCATTTGACAGCGATGACACTGATGATGAAGATTCACCAAGTCCTTCTTCAACTCTACAGAGTCAAGCCAGTCACTCAACTATTTCATCTAGCTATGGAAGTAAGCCTGCTGCTACATCTACATCATTCTTATTACTTCTGATTCCTTTAGTAGCCAAATACTACCTAAAGCCAATGAGGGCACCCCTTATTTAGATAAAATTTCAGTTGATTTTGCATATTTTATTTGTGATTGTTGTATTAGCTACAATTTGCACACTAATTGCTCTACTTTGCTTTGTTTAGTTGATGAGGGTACAAGCTCCAAAGACATGGTGACAGAGACCACGAGCAGTGAGGAGGAGCAGGAGTTTAATGCCTCTCGTTCTTACGGTGCTGGGGGGATGATGCTGGGTGTAGGCGGAGGAGGTCGGGCCCAGGCTGAGAGTCCTATGGACGGTCGGGCCATGCGTCGCTCGTCTAGAGGATCCTTCACCAGAGCCAGTCTAGAGGACCTGCTCAGCATCGACCCAGAGGCATACAAGAGCTCAGTGTGGCTGGGCACTGAAGACGGATGGTGAGGATGAAACACATTCAATAATAAAAACACAGATTTTCACTACCATTGTTGTCACATACTGTATATGTATTATATTTCTGTCAGCATCCATGTGTACCAGTCTTCAGACAACATCCGCAACCGCAAGAACAGCATGAAGATGCAACACTCAGCTTCAATCCTCTGTATACTGTGAGTCTGCTTTTATCTAACCCTACATTAATGTCAGAGTTGGTTGGTAAAGTTACGTTTATTTTACACACGCCTCTTTTGTCCGTTAAGCTACTTGGACAACAAAGTGTTTGTGTCCTTGGCCAATGGTGAAGTGATAGTGTATCAAAGAGAAGCAGGTATGCCTTTTAAATTAGTTTTAATAATTAAAAAAGGTAACTGCTTATTGCATAATTCTTCTAAAATATGATCTTAATGTACAGGGAGCTTCTGGGACCAACAGTCTTCTCAGACCTTGGTTCTGGGCACAGCCAGCAGTCCTGTCACTAAAATGGTTCCTGTGGGAGGAAAGCTGTGGTGTGGCTCACAGAATAGAGTCCTCATTATCAACACTACCACTTTGGCACAGGAGGTAGGTGGCAGGAAGTCTGTGTCTGTATATACACTATGTGAGATTATATGAGAGGTTGTGGTGTTGAACCGCTCGGTTTTCCTTCAGCACTCTTTCCAGGTGGGCACAGACAGCAGCCGCTGTGTGACTTGTATGGTGGCCTATGGACATGGCGTGTGGTTAGCCTTACAGGGCAGTGCATTGGTCAGACTGTACCATGCTCAGACCTGGGACAGCCTCACAGAGGTGGATGTAGCCCCAGCTGTGCACAAGATGCTTGCAGGTAAAGTACAGTACACAATGTTAGTGGTATTCATTTAGAACAGCTGCATATATCTTGTATGCCCCCCTCTATCATTGTTTCTCCTCAGGTGCTGATGCAATCATAAGGCAGCATAAAGCAGCTTGTCTCAGAATTACAGCTCTGCTGGCCTGTAAGGATCTGCTGTGGATTGGCACAAGTGCAGGTAAAACTTACAAAAAGGCTACAAAACAACTTGAAGATAACTGAATGAAAGCTATGTTCTTAGCTTCAAACCTGTAAATGATGTCATGTTCATGTTTAAAATTAGAATAAAGAAAAAAAACATTAATTCATTCATGACTCATGATTTTGCTGTCCAGGTGTGGTTCTCACTCTTGCGATCCCTAAAGTGAGCTCGGGGACTGTTCCTGGCACTGTGAAAACTCCACTGGTCCCAATGGGCTCAGCTCAGGGACACACAGGACATGTCCGCTTCCTGACAGCTATAGAACTACCAGAAGGGTTCGACATGAACCTTCCCCCTCCCTCAATGGACCCCACAGGTTTGTGGAGTCATTTTAAGAAGCTCATTTTCACAGCAGCAACATCTCTTATATGCAGCTTTTTTAACTGTTTTCCAGGCAACAAGTCCCAAAGTGCCGGTGCTGTGGACGGCCCTCTCCAGAGACGGGATTCTGCTCGGCGTCGGGCCTCGGGACACCACATTCCTAAAAATAATCACTTGGTGATCTCTGGAGGGGATGGATATGAGGACTTTAGACTGACAAACAGCAGTGAGACAGTGGGACGAGACGACAGCACCAACCACCTGCTGCTCTGGAGAGTCTGAGGAGTCTCATCTTTGAACGTCTGAGATGTTTGATGTTTTCAGGATGTTATGCTTGGTCCGCAGTTGACTATGTGCATATCACTTTTCCTTGGGACCTACTAAATAAAATGGACAATGAACCTAGCTCTCTGGTTTTGTGAGCTGTATGTCACTGGCTGCTGTTCGTGCATGTACGTGTCCGATTGACAGTGCCCTGTGTCGTCGTCTGTCTCAAAGTGTGTCAGTGGACTAAAAAGTGACACAGAAGATGACAGAGAAGGGAATAAATATTATCAGATGCATGACATTGATCGCTATATATTAACAGAAAAGCACTAACAGTTTTAAAATATGGCAGCATGTTATATACATGTGCATTATTGTGCATTGTTTACATCTGCTTTCTGTTGTTGCTTTAGAAAAACAATGTCTTAAAGCTGATTGGAGAGGCAAATGTGAATTAGTAAGCTTTATCAATGTAATTAATGTCGCTCATTTTAGTTACAAGACTGCTATGACCACCTTTTTTAACAGCAAGAAAAAAGAGGGGCAACACTGAAGTGCAATATCTGGCAAGGATTTTGAAAACATAATAATCACATGCTATAAACATACACCAATCAGGCATAACATTATGACCTCTTAACAGGTGATGTGACCTCTAACAGGTGATGTGAGTATCATAGATTCAACATGACACCTGAAAGGGCAGGGTATAATAGGCAGCCAGATGTCCTCAAAGCTGATGTGTTAGAGGCAGGAAAATTGGTCTGTCCTGAATTGTAGCTCAAAATAAGAAGTTAATGTTAGGTGTCAGAAGGCATCAAAGTTTGCTGCATATGTTGTCATAATGTTGCCTGATTGGTGTAAAGTCACTCACTGATTTCTCTTGCCTGTCATATAGCCACTGCTGGAGTTCAGTTTAAGTGCATTCATCCCTATAGTCATTATGCCAAAGCCATGTACATATAACAATAATGACATTAAGGGACTTGTTTTGTTTTATGTACTGTCAGGAGGGAAAGCCGAACTGATGCAGACTCTTACCAGATGAAGCTTGGCTGTGGTAGCAGATATAGAGATATGTACAGTATTTATGTTTTTCTTTGATTTTTTAGCCCTGTTGGTTTTTTTGGTTTTTTACAGCACTTAATTTATAGACAATGTAGCTTTAACAGTTCATCGCTTTCTGAGTTGAAGAACAAGCAGACAGAGTTGAAAGTATGTGTGGTACGACATGATACAGGCTACACACAGTTTGTTGTTTAGTGGCTGCTTTAGACCAATGACCCCAAGTAGATTTAAAGTAGCCGGATGTCTCGATGGTAAAGATGTAGTACCCGGATTAGAACTTGGTCTGGGGTGCTCCTAGTTAGGGGGTAAAAGCTCTTTGTAATGAGCCGCAATGAAAGAAATTCACACTATGCTGACCATTCCTGCACCTGTGATGAAAAAGTATGTTAATCATGTTTGCAAACAGATAAATATGGCAATAACCGTCTCCGAACTTTGGTATTCTCTGTTGCACTGGTCTATAGGATTGTAAGATGTGACGTGTTGCAAGCTCAGCGTAAATTGTAAAAGTGTGATTAGTCGGTCAGAAGGACAAGTGTTGAGCGCCGGCACGTGCCTGCTTTTCAAAGTTAAGCCGTAGCTCACAACATAGTGAAAAGTCACACACAGGGTGCCCTTGGTTTTGGGTTAAGCTCCGATCGTCTTTGATCCTTTGAAGCCAGGCTGGCCCTCTGTAGCCATCTGGTTCCTTCTCTTCTCCACCTGCTTCATGAGGCTAAACCTGCCCCTGACATCGGCCCTATAAGAAGATCAGTCAGGTGAGCCAAAGTAAAACGCTGCTCTTGTTGCTATGTGTAGCAAGTAGAGTGGATAAGATGTATTACAAGATTATTTCAGCAGAGCAGTTACACTCACCATTAAAAATACAAGTGCCAAACAGTCCCAGTCTGCCCAATACTACTGCTACATCTGAAGTGACTGAGGTCTCCAAAGCAATGGTTCTCTATTGAACCCAAACAGCCCGAATATTTTTGTTGTTACATTTCTTTCTGAACTAATTGTACTATTAGTAGTCTTTAAATAGTCTGAACACAACCTGGCCGAACCCACAATTTGGGAACTGTTGCTCTTGTGCCATCTTTATGTATGCCACATTTTCTTTATTGGATACTGGTGGATACTACTATTGTAAAAAAAAAAAAGTGCCAATAAAACAGAATTTATGGACAGTAAACTAATTTCAATAGATCAAATAAAATGCCTTATTTTTGTAGTCTGTATTTTCACACGTAACAATGGACCTAGATTACACTACATACATGCGTACATCTTAAATGTTTGGGTTCAATCACTGTGGTTACAAACACCAGCCATATATTTGAAAACGGAATAAAAAAAAGCATGAAAAGTGCCACTAAACCTTTTTTTTTACTTTATTCGCACCATCACACGAGTGTTTAGCATCACTGTAATTGTCATTGACTTGTAAGTAATTGCTTCATGCCTGAATGTGAGTCTGTATGTTGTAAATACTGGTATATATTGCCTTTTTTCTGTACATAGTGCACCTACAGTCCTCAATTGTTGATATGAATCTAATGGCATATTTTTATATATTTGTGTATGGTTTGGTTTTTCCGTTTGTATTTTCATTTTCTGGCACGGGATGTGGAGTAGTTTTTGGCGTTGCTGTTTTTACTGGCCTCCCATGTTGTTGCCTTGTTCCAAATATTGTAGACAGGCAGGAGAATGAACATGACAGCTCCTGCACTGCTTTTGGTCCAAACCTAAAAACAATGTCTAGCTCTGTCGCCATGGTTACGGAGCCACTTACTGTATGTAACTGTATTTGTTTGGTCACTGTGGGTTTCTCTTTGTAATTAAACCATTTCACTGGTGCTTTGTGCATATTCCTCTGTCTAGGTTTTACAGTTATCAGTGCGATGATAAATACTTTCAATTAGGGGTGTGCGATATGGCAATGAATGTACTGTGATGATGACCTGCTAATCAACTAAAATCACAACAAATCCACACCTATTTAAAATTATGTCAAAATGTCTCTCAATGTATTTATCCTATTGTAACATTTAATATAATGAGCCTATCACATTTATTATCAACAGAATACAATACAATACAAGTCAGTATAATGCACTTATTAAAGTTTATTAAGTCTAAGCTAAAAAAAATATGTAGTCCTTAATTGTTCCCTTTTTGTGATTGTCTCCAAGTTCTAGCCCTCCAATTAACTGCAATAACAGAATAACTATAGTTAACTGCACACGTAAAGCAGAGAAACTAAGATTGTAAGGTAGTCCGTAGTCATAATTCATTTTTAATGGGGCTTAGTGGCAAACTGTGTTGGCATTTTAACTTTTTATGAATTTTTGCTGCACTGAAAGGATCAATAATAGGGCCTAATTATACATTCTGCACAATGCAACATTTCACAAGTATACTTTATTGTGTTGTGAACTTAATTGCAAAACATATCTGTGTTTCCCAAAATCCTGTATCCATTCACTTTGCTCTTTTGAAGTATTTCTTATTATACACTTTTATGTAAGACGCCTTGATACTCCTGACACAGTTCCCAGCATGGTATATCCCCCACAGTTCATTTTTCTCTGACCCAGTAACCCACAATGATGTGTACTGTGATATGATCATCCCACTCTGTATAAAGTGCATCTGTAAGAATGGTCCCATTGTAGACACCCAGCCCTTTCCTCATTCATAAACACTCACCAGTTCAGCCCATTGCTACACTCTCAGTATGTAAATGTGAATGACTAAAGCTCTATGTGATTAAACAGACGACATTCAACTCAGAGAAAGGACTGATTTGTGAGCCCTTAGCGGACTTGTTTAGTAAGTGGGGGTGTAGTAGAAAGCTGCATCTACTTAAAGCTGCTGTAAACCAGTTAGAAAATGCCCTGTAGACGACTAAATATACTTACTGTACCTAAGTGATACCCGTTGGACAAAAATCACACGGCAGTAAATCAATGAAAGTTTTAACGCTGTATCAGTATAAGGTATAAGTGACTTTGAACATAGCATTTTGTGCCATATACATTTATACATTTCTGATCTATTGGGACTGGCTTGAATTGTATGACTGTCTATGACCCCATGGCCACATACATTGTCACAGTTTGAGAAACACTAATCCATTTTTATCAAGATGTTACATATTATTGCATATTGTGCATATGCATATTATGATTTTAACACTGGATAGATGACATGCAGTTTTGTTATAGAGTCAGCTTTATATTTACAATACTACTTAACAATACAATGCCAGACTGTGGGGCTTTTTAATTAGGCCTAGAGAAATCTCGCAAACTCCAGTGGCATTAAATTCAATCCCATTAGCCCTAAATTAAATCAACCTCTTATCACCTAAGTGCTTACAAAACACAATGCTAAAGGACGCCAGTGATAAAATTGTTTATACGGTGTGAAACTTCAGCGCGAGTTGGGACTTGACCCTGCTGGGAAGTCACTCTTCAGACACTTGGACAGAAGGGGGAGTGTAGTTACCGACACCAGGAGGTTATGTGATCGCCTTCATTGGCGTGTGTGCGTGTGTGTGTGTGTGCGTGCGTGTCTGTGATCAAGATAATGTAAAAACTACTGCACGGATTTGGATGAAGGTCAGGTCTGGCTTAAGGAAGAAGTGATTAAAAATAGATACATCTGCGATGAATATTAATTAAGTTATTAATTAATTAAGCAAAAACTTTTAAATGCTATAACTCAAACAGTTTTTGCCAGATCTACTTCTAACTTTCTGGGCAGTTACATATAATG
>JAVQKG010144789.1:0-11480 GCA_036025885.1 Hypseleotris bucephala | reverse complement strand
ATTGCACATTTTTAAAGCTATTTACCTATCAGGAAATATTTAGGCTATATTATTTTATTGTTTATTAGATAGGGACAGATACATTAAATATAATATCATATCATATATGGCTAGTTCGCACCACCTGTCCCTAGAAGGTCCCCTCATTTAAAGACCAGCTAAAATTCACAAAAAAAAAAATGAATAAGATTTTATGCTTGGCCTATGTAAAATGTTACAGTGACGGAATTTAATGGACTTTGTATTAAAAATTTTAGAGCCTGATAATAAAGCCTCTGAATAAGGGTGGAATTTAGGGTGGTTTGCCTGGTGCAGGATTATTCAAATATCACACAGCTCCTGATCATTCTGACAGTTTATCTTGGTCTTTATTATTTAACTGACTTTTGATTTCATTTGTTTTTTTCTTTGGATTTGGTTTTCCTTCTGTTCTTCTTTTCTTTTTTATGACGTTTGAATCATTTTACAGTTAAACATTTCCAAAAAGTGCTTCCTCCATCAACGCGTTCTAGTTCTTGAGATTTAATGGATTTCAAGATTCCATGATTGATTCAAAACCACATAAAATACACATCTCTTCTTTAATCTTAATTTAATAACCACCATTCTGAAATTTTCATCTTAAATCAGACAAACAGACCCCTCACGCAGTAATGGATAAAGTAATAATGTGGTATCATTGTAAAAACACAAAGTTTGGGGGCACATGGCTGCAGTTCTAGCAGCAGTCAGCCAGTGGCACTCTGATCCTAACACAGCCACATCACACCAGGCTTAGGGATAAGTGACTCAATGGTGCTGCCTACAACTCATGCATTTATGAATGATCTTTACATGCAGCGATGTACAGACAGGAGGTCACTCAACCTGCACTGTGGCCTTTACTGATGCCTCTCCATCCATGTCAGCCCCTTCCCACTACCCTACTACTCACACTTGACAGTGCCCTGTATAGTAGTTCTCCTTCTTTTGGGGTTAAGAATAATGAAACAAAAGACAAATTTGACACATTCAATTTAGACCAGAAGTCATACATTTTCTGATGAAGAGAATGAATAAAAATATATATCAGATGAAAGACTTTGAAATCCAGAAGTACTTATATTTGTTTGTTATTCTGCTATTTGACATAATTTTTCTACCGATTACCTGCTGTCTACATGGAGAATTTAGAAACAAAAATGTGTCAGCCACCAATGCAATGGACAGAACATGAACTCGCAAAAGCATGCTCTTGTAGTAAACCACAAAGAAAAGTACTAACATATTAATATGGGTATACTGTACATTTGTGAGGCTGTGATTTGTATATAGGATACTGTAAACACTAACACTATGAAAAAGGATATGAATGTGTGCTGTATACTCTATCTGTGTATCTGTGGGGGCACCAACATGTACCCAAAATATGTGAATATTAGTGCTACGTCTATGTGAAATATAGTAATAAAAATGTTGTGGAGAACATTTTACACCATTTGCCACTCTATATGTTTGTCGGGGTGTGTGTCTTTCTTAGTAAATGCCCCTGGGCTTTGTGGTCTATAGTGTGTGGTCTGGAGGAGTTTGTTAGTAGAGGCCAGGTGCAGTAGACAACACATACACTGAGAGATAAACGGACCGACCGCGCTCACACACAAACACATACGCAAACACATACACACACACATAAAGGCGAACTGGAGCCAGTGCAGGGAGGTCTGACAGAATGCCTTTTCACACCTGGCTGAGCCCAGCGGAAGGTGACAGAGGCACATCTCCCAAAGCGAACGCACACACAGCCGCTCACATTGGGGAGTTCAGGGTCATAAGCAGCATCATGAATAAAATGAGCCCATCTTAAACAGAAGGAACCCTGGGTATGTGCATGTTTGTGTGTATGTGTGCAGGCCCCTAACCCCCATGCCAGTTTGGATCTGTAACGACCTTCTGTTCCCAGTGCTTAAATGGCTTAAATACTTCAATTAGACCTAGGTCACAATCTTCCACCCGTTAAAGCACGCCATCACACACACATAAAAACACAACACACACCGGACTGAACCAAAGAAAGTGGCCTAAGCTGAGGTACTGGTCATACAGCAAACGGAGTGAAGTGACTAGCTCTGTCGAGTCACAACACGAAAGTCCTATTTGAGACCAACACGGTGTCTTTATGTGTAGAGTTTTGCTTCCCTTGTCTGAGTAGGCTTTCGGTTTCCATCAAGCTAAAACGTGATAGGCTAATAATAGGGTTCAGCTAGATACTATATGCTGACTCCTGACCAATATCATGGCACAAGATTTGCTGAATGGTTCCCTGATGCTGCACTGTGGTCACTCATTTTTCCCGATATGCTGCTTTTTTTGCACTATTGTAGATTTAGGTACATTTGTGTACTAGGGGCACAAAGACAAGGCTCAAAGTACCACAAAGTGATCACTGATGCAAACTGTCAATGACACACATCCAATCATGTCCTGTCCACAGAAAAGACCTGTGGACCTTCTCCTGTGGTCAAAGTTCTTCTGTCCCGTGAGCCAGTGTCACTTCTGGAACTTCTGTCCCTCTCCTTCCTCCCTCCTTCCTCGTGCCGTCGCTCCCGCTGTGCGATCCGAGCGCTAACGATGCTGCCTTTTCATTAGACAGCCCCTGCTAATTAATCTCCATAGAGAAGAGTGACAGACCTCCCCCAACACAGACACACACAAAAGTGCACGCCGAGATGTATGCACGCACACACTCTCCTTTCCCCACTCTCTCACTGCCTCGTCCCGTGTGGCGTTGGCAGCCCATTTCATGCTTTATCACGTCTTTTAATTGACAAACAAGCTGCTCTTTTCTCTTAGGCTGAGGTCTATATCACCCCCATTGCTCAGACGCTTGCATGCACACAATAAGGCGTTGAGGAAAGTAAGCTGCAGATTTTTAGAGAAATACACAAATAAGTGAACAACTCTTCCCTGTTGACATATGGCCCATGTGGTGTCACAGTTTTCTACTCCTTGACACACTGTCAGATTCTCCCACACACAGATGTCACGTGTGCACTTAGGTTGAAAATGAAGCAAAAAAGGCAAAAGGCGCCCGTCACTCCTGGCACTTCCTTAATCTCGTGAGGTGTGTTTTTGCCTCCATGGTTCACTCATCTGCCACAGGGCAAGGTCAATACCAGTCAGAACTAACTTAATGATTTTGGTGAGATTGTGTCATACTTTTGCCATGCTTATGGGAAACTGATGTCTAAGTTTTCTTTCTAAACTTTAACAATCTGATTAAAGTCATATCAGAAGAATGTAATACGCTGAATAAAGTTGATAAATCATATTTTGTAAATTAAAAGAAATATGTGAATACTAAGTGTTAACGATATCACCTTTGTTTAATATACTAATATCACTGCACAAGCTGTGCTTAAGTCCTACTTTGGATTGCAGGGTTTAGAATAGTTTTATTCTGATGAGACACGTTCTGCATGAAAAAGATTTAAAAAGTGACACCGGCTGGAAGTGGGACTGCATCGAGCTTAGCACACCCCACCCATCATCTAATTCTGGTACCATTTCTCTGTTTTTAATTGGGACTTGTGCACAACTCCAACACTCAGAGATTTGGCTAAATGTGACTGTCTTTCTGCACTTTTTGTCAGGATCATTTTGAAATAGTGTGTGTGGACAGAGGGCTCTTCCATTTACAAGATATCTAAAGTATATACCCTTTATTGAATTTTCCTCAACAAAACATATGTAGCTGTATAACAGTTTAAATGTCTTCTGGTAATAAAATGTTTGAAAAGCAAGGGATTAATTGGCCCAACAACTTTTACAGTGTAGTTCTACTCACCGTTACATGGTACTGTCTCCAGATCTCTGGACAAGCCTAAAGAGAAAAGAAAGCAGTCAGCAGCAGAAAAATACAGCACTACAAAAACATCACAGAAAGATCACAGAAAGATCACAGAAAGATCACAGAAACTCATGTGAAGTAGAAAAGAACTCAGGGCAGTGCTGGTCAGGAAGAAGAGCTAAATCAAACAGCAGGCTTTACTGTGATTGTTTTTTTACTCTTATTTTGAAGAACAAACACCTCCCTCATGTTTCCCTGAAGCAAACCAGTCAAACAGACTGTAAGTAAAGCAGGCAGTCGTTTTGTCCCGGTGTGCCTAAAGCATTATCTCCGGGGCTTCGCCATGGTGTTCCTTAAGCGTTCCGACATCCTTTTCCAACTGCCGTCACTTCCCACTGGGAAATTGAAAATGCCGCAGTCGCCGCAGGCAACAAGATTTATCTACTTACACACCTACTGAGTGAGAGAAAATGAGAGAGAAGGAAAGAATTTAGGCCTGACTGTAAAGTACACACACCCTTAGTTACTGTACTGTAAAAAATGATCACGAAAATATTCTCCAGACTAAAAGTGTTGCCAATAGTTGCCAATGAGTTTAGACACAGTGCATCTTTCTTCACTTCACATGTAGCCTTCTTTTCATCAACTACCCCCTCCACCACTTCCTCATGTTAGCGGGCTCCCTCCAGACCAGCGGGCGTGTGTTGTTGTCGAGGGCGACAGGCGAGACAAGCGACATACTCGCGCTCCGTCAACCGTCTGTCTTTAATGAGAGACACAGAGAGGCCCAGGGGACAGAGACCTGACTCTGTGTCTGCAACACACGCTCATCATTTGTGAAGAGAGGACAAATTTATGCAATCCAAGAAGGAGGTAATTACAGTGGCCAACAAAACACAAACAGACAACTTTGTCATTAAAAACAATATGCAAAAAAACGAGAAAAGACCGAAGGATTGAGGAGGTGAGAGAGAGGCAGTGTGTCCCGATCTCCCCTCTCCCTCTGGTGTTCACCTGGTTACTCATCCATTACACAGAGCACAGTACATGACTGACTGACAGTGAGCCAGCACAGGGGCTACGGGACACACAGGCAGCACAAACACAAGGCTTTCCATCCAACAGCATTAGTGTAAATGGGCAAGTAATGAACGCTGCAAAGGGATAATTGTCATTGATGGTCATTAGATTCACCTTTCACTTCTGCACATGCAGACACCATGCACAGCTGGAGGTTGCAGCATGCAACAGACATAACTAAACTGTAATTGCTGAAGTGTATCAATTACTGTGAACAGCAGCGTGTGTTGACCCATGGTCACCCGTTACAAGAAATTATGCAAGAGACAATAGAATGGGTCAGCTGTGATTAAATGTACTATAGTAGTAAAAATAATACAGTACAAAATAATTACTGTAAAACTTGATTTTAAAAAAGTTGGTTTGTGTTTACACCCAAGAAAAACTTGGTGAACTTGAAAATTGGTGTTAAGAGTATTAAAACAGGATGACTGAATATACTTAGTCTTGCACTCACATCAAAGAAGTGGCCCGTCATGCCGCAGCGGTGGCACTGCTTGTGCCAGTAGGATCTCTCGCTGCAGGAGCTGTACATATGCCCGGGAAGGCCACAGTTGTTGCAGTGCCTATAGGGACATTCATTAACCCTGTGCCCAAGAGTTCCACAGAGGAAGCACGGGGAGAGTTTCTGTAAAACAAAAAAGGTTCAAACATGTTGTAGGCATTATTTAACCTTTGTTGATCTCAGGTGGACTTAGTGACACGGACTTTAGGTTCAGGGCAGTTCTTTGACAGATGTCCCATCTTGCTGCAGTTTTTACAGTGGACATTCTTGTCAGTATAATACCGGCTGGCAGCCCTCTGCACAACGGCTCTAACTCCTTTGTCTTTGTTGAAGATCTGAGCCTAAAGCACAAATATTACATTATTAAAAAATGGCTAAACAAAGACTAAAATGGATAAAATGCATATAAAAACACAACTGACCCTTCTGTCTCTGTCAGAGACATTCCAGCTGCCATGATGCTCCTCAACATCTGAAAGACAAAACAGAAAAAATCAACTTAAATTTGGAAATAAAAATAAATGATAATAGCCGAGTAAACATAGTCATTATATATTTTAAAAATGTCAATGAACAAAAATAGCATTTAAAGTTTAATTAAAAAGAAACACTGTATAGAAACTAGATAAAACTAGAAAGAATTGTAGACCCTGAGGAGTAAGTTGTATTTCCTGTTAGGAAATATCCACACACAGTGAAACTGCCACAGTGGCAGCGCAGCACATCTGTATGAGAGAGAGTGGCACTAACAGTGCCCTGAGGGAGACCACTGTATTCTCCTCAGGCCCACAGAACTGTAACTGACATCCACAAAGTGTAACGCACACACACTCAAACACACTGACACGTGTACTCAGCATAAATTATGTGATGGTAGCAATGACCCAGCTCGCATACAGAGACACCCTGCCATCGACCTCTGCGATTAGCTGCTTGACAGTCTTTAGCCTTTGGACAAACACACAGCCTTGAGCCATAATCAAATATTACTCACTTCCTTTTCCCCAACTCTCTCTATCCTCCACCTTTTTAACATTCTGTGCAGAACACTCTCTCACTGTCATCCCTTGTTTTTGCCCCTTTCTCTCGTCTCTGCTCTGGGCGTGCAGCTGCACCAGAGGTTATCACCTCTCTTCCCCATCAAACAAATTAAAATGGCTGCTGTTGGGATGGGTGTGTTTCTGCCATGACCTTCACCTCAACAACAACCAAAAGACAAATGCAAAAAGTCTCATTGAAAAAATTATAATAATGACAGAAACTATTTTTAACATAATTTCTTTACTAAAGGAAACTTTACCTTAATTAAACAGCTTCAAAATCAGTGTGATGGTTAAATGAGCTGTTGTAAGGTGAATATAAGGTGAAGTATTTTAATACATTTAGGTTACAATTTCATCCAATAATTATCTAATACAAGCTGTTTTGTGGAGCTCCCATAGTTTTCAGTGGTTTCCAAAAATTAACATCAACCACTTTTTACTTCTTCTGGGATATAAACAAAGCCTTGACACCCTCACAACACACATCTACAAACAGATATGCTGTTTAAGAAATGGTAGCATCAATGGTTCTCTGGGTGCATTTGTTGACAGTTGGGTATGCGCTTGAGTTAGAACCAACATAATATGGTAAAAGCTCAGAAAAGTCAATTTTGCATAATAAAGAACTTGTAGTGGTTCCCAAAGTGGTCCCCCAAAGCCCCTACATCAAGTCTTTAAAAATACGTTTTGTAAAAATATGTAGAAAATGATGACATATTTATTCAAAAATTACTTCAAGGTTTGTATAATTACAAGAGAGAGTGCTGTTTCCAATGTTTTTAATAGGAAATTTAATCAAATAAAGGATTAAGTTTTGTATGTTGGAAAAAGAATTCAGATTTGGTTGGGAGATTTTTGGGGACGATTTTTGGATACTGAAATGGGCTGCGGTTTGTATAATAGAAGTCTATATGGTAAGGATTGTGAGGGCTTTCAATAGTAATATTTTAAAGTTTTGGATACTTCCTTCATCCTCTATAAAATCAGGACATTGGTGCAGTTCAGTTTATTCCTGGTATTGTGATTTTAAAAAATAATCAAATCTCTGCATTGTCATTTTGAACCTGGTGGGAGGCCTTGCTGTGTGAAGCGGAAGTGAACCTCCAGCTCTAGGTTAATGGCTGAGTGTGTGAGAAAAGAATAGACGTAAGGGACTGGACGAAAGTCATTCTCAAAGCGCCTCCCGGGGGACTCCCCAAATAAAGAGCAGGAAGCGTTCCCTTAATCTAAGGGCCCCCATCTCTCCAACACACCAAGAAAGGGTGAAGCTCTTTGTCACGGCCGAGAAATCAAACACATGGGTGGAGGGGTCCAGAATGGAGAAGAGTAAAGGTGGGGGGACTGTTGTCTGTATACTGGCTCAAAATATGCTAATCAACCCTAAGGCCCTGCTCTAAACCCACACCATTAGAGCTGCTCCATGGCGGCCCTGCGGATCTGAAGGAGTCTGCAGCCCAATAAGCAGATGGCAACAGACTCAAGAGGCCTCCGCCATGTTGATGCTAACTGTCTGTTCAGCTGATCCAGGGCTAAAACTAGCATGCTTTAGCATTTCAGAGGTGAAAAACAGAAAACAAAATTAGACTTGATAACCTTGTTTAGACAACAAGTCTGACATAAAAAATCACACTTTAGTTAACAATGAGTACCACTGACTGGTGTTTAGTCATATTGTACATTATCACATCATTCTTTCGCTGAGGGAGATTGTGCACAGTGCTGGTGAAGAGGGGGGATGCCGAAACAGAGGGAGGAAGGATCAGGGGAGAGCAGGCGACAGATGCTACCTGTCTGTCTCATAGGTATCCTGATTACTCCAAGATGAGGAGGAGAGAGGAGGAGGCAGCCTGCCAGTTCATCAGAGCCAGCACAACACAGGAATATTTCATATGTGTGTGTGTGTGTGAATCTGTTCCCCTTGTTCTAGTGAGAACAGAACGGAAGTGTACGTGTGGCTAATGAACCATGAACACCCTGCTCTCCTGGGGTCACACACACACACAAAGGCAGAGCTGGTGAATATTAAGGGACCATCCTTCTCATGGGACGGACAGTGTTAGTCTGATAACCAAAGGACGAGGAGGCACACCCTTCCATCAACTTGGCACCTGCCAACCAACCTGTTCTGTTACCATGGCGCCTGCTTCCAAACGGCCTTTACCAGACCTCCAGAGTACAGGGTCTGGTGTAGGCATAACATCACTCATCACAAATGGGCCAAACTCCACTAAAACTCAGACCATTTATCATTTTTATTCACGTTTTTTCTATGTCTATATGTGATCAGGTTTGTATTCCTACCAAAGCAGCTCATTTCCACGAACCAGTCCCCAAATTTATTCAACTGGTCTTTGTGCCATTTCAGATCTTCCCTGAAATTTCATTCAAATACATTTAGTAGTTTTTGGATAAAGTTGCTTACAGACAAACAGGAGCAAAAACATCACCTCCTTGGCAGAGACAAATAAAACTAGACAGCTATTGTTGGTCATATACAACGCAAAACAACTTTGCAAAACTTTCTTGTGTTTTAAATAAAGTACAAGTATTTGCATGTGCATTTACAAGCCGTTATCCCTATAACATCAAAGCCTCAGTCTGGCCCGCCTCACCCCTATCCCTCTTTTCCTGTCCCAACACTTAAACAGGCATCCCGAGCCAGCCCGCCCATTGTGCCGCGCTGTTGACTAGACCCATTAACACACTGACGCGCATACACACCCTGACACAAACACAAAACAGGAGAAAAGGAGAGGCCTTGCCCCCCCAAAGAGAGGTTATGTTTGATACTGAAACGACAGGGCCAGATTAGCAACACTATACATGACAATGGTGAGGGTGGGTTGAGTGTGCAGGCCGCATGTGTATATGTGCCCATCCGTGTGTGTACAGGGGCAAAAGTGCTCCTATTGTGACATCACCCTTGCCCTCTGCAAGGTTAAACACACCAAAATGGTTGGCACGCAGACCCCTTAGCTTTTCTGTGCCTCTTTGTAGAACTAAAAAAAGAGTCTGGTCAAGGGTGTAAAACACAAAAGCTGAAAGAGGATGGGAAGAGGGATGACCATGAACCATGAGAGGATGGCCGAGGGGCTGGGGGCCAAAGACAGAATATCAAAATCTACTTCTTTATACTTGAACCCTATCTGCACAAACACAAAACTGAACAAATATTTCCATTAGTTCTGCGAGTCATAGATTGATAAGACACTGGATAATATGAGGAAAATTAAAAGAAAACTAGCAAAGTTTATAGGTTTGATACTTCATTGTAGTGTGTACCTGGGATGCAGAAAACAAATCAATAGTTGCACAGGTCCATCAAAGATTAAGGCTCCACATTTCCATGTGCTAAAAAATGTCAAATATGTGATGGACTTAATACATTTTAGACTGAGAATGAACCAAACAACAAAAAAGGGAAACGGTAAGACATGAAGTACAGGGGAAAAAAGGCAAGGAATTTTTATTTTAACTAGAACAAGACTTGAGGCAATCTATTTTAATCAAAATTGCAAAAGATTTTTTAATTGAACTAGTTTGTAATATACAGTATGTCATTGCTGCCACTGTGTCCAACACCCCACAGTCCCCTGTTGAATGTGTCATATATTTCATCTCTCTTTGCCCATCTGCACCCCCCTGTTTCCAGTCTTGCCAGTGTATGCCACCTCCTCCATTTCTACTCTTTGACTCCATGCTGGCAGGCAGGGCAGGTGGCCAAACCTGTCAGTCATGACACCATCACCACGTGGCAACATCACAGACACCAATTACCACACAGCAGGGGCGCGGCCTGGCAACCGCATGGCAACCGCATGGTCCAATCAGGCTACACATCAACAGGGACCAGAGCGGGCCAAAAAAGTAAGTGCCAGTGTGTGTGGTGTTTGTGTTGTGTGTGTAACTAAGTTATCCAAAACCGAGACAGGTAGCCATTGAGCCGCTTTAATATCCGTTAGCTTTGAAGTAAAATAATCACACACTGTATCGCCGACTATCAGTACACAATCAGGTTTCTTATTATTAAAAACACAGTCCTGAATGATGACCAGTTCTGCAGCTCTCATCAATACAACCAAAATTGAATTTGACTTTATTCAATTACAGCACACATGCATGGTGGGTTTGTGCCCTTCACACCACACATGTATTGAAGTAAAAAAAAACAGACAACTCTAGCCAAACTTTTAATTACACTTCTTTTAACATGTTTGGTCTCAGGAATAAAACATTTAGCTCTTTTTGAAATATGTCTTTAAAAAGGATTATGACTTTAAAACTGTCATGAGAAATAATGATGACTTCTTAGCTATGGCATTGTCATTCTCATTAACATTCTTACACCTAGAGTAGGGTTAAACTATTCAATGTAATACTATTATTGAAATAATTTAAATAAACTTGGGATACATTTTATACCTGTTCATCAGATAGGGTTTTATCTAGGGCTGTAAAAAAAATCGATTCGCGATATATCGCGATTTTTGGCACGATACTTAGTATCGATACTTACGCTGAATATTGATACTTTCATGACGTCATTGTGCATAATTAATGAGCTACAGTCGTTCTGATGGCAGAGCTATTGACACCAGTTGAGCTGCAGTTCCCAGGCTGGCCACTAGGGGTACTGTGTATGAGTGTATGGTGCTTTTCCATTGATTAAACAGTGACTGATTTGGCCAGAAGAGAGATCTTCTTTATACATTTATATTGTGTTTGAGTGTGCCTCTATTAGACCAGGTGGGTATTTTGCTGTGGACTGAAGACAACTGTGTCTGAATTAGAATATAATTGCAGAATCATATTTATTGATCTTTGTGAGGAAAAGTTATTACATATTCCAGAGCCAAAGAGTGACTTAGACATGATCTGTGGAAATAATGATGGTTGCAAATAATAATTAATATTTGCCTGGTAATACTAAATAGTAATAGCTTATATCTTGGGGCATAAATGAACATTCTTTTAAAGTTAAGGAGAAGAAAATATTTCAATAATCTATGGAATCGAATCGCAATTC
>JAVQKG010144707.1:0-12222 GCA_036025885.1 Hypseleotris bucephala | reverse complement strand
TATTCACCTGTGGGTGGAATTCAACAGGTTTTACCTAATGCTTCATTTCTTGCCAGGGGCAGATAGCACTCTTGAGACAGAATGAGAACAAGAAACGACAGACTGTAGCTAACAATATTTATGCATGTATTCACTGAAGTAAAACGCTACCAAAAGGCTTCTCTAAATCCATTAAAACGCCACTTACTGTATAACGTTTACATGAGAAGTCAAATGAGCAGAAACACAGATACAAACCCTGAGAGGTTAACAAAATAACAATGATCAATGTGAACGACAAGTGTTAAAGGTTTTGTCTGTACCCAGTGAACTGAGACCTACTGTAAAAAAGCGGCTGCATGTCTGAAGAGGTATCCAGCTCTGAGTATGACATTTGAGAGACTCGGTCCTCCATTTCACTGCCTTCGCGGATGGCTTCCACAAACTGTACCAAGAACTCATTTTCCATATGCTTCTTATTACTTCATTAGCAGCTTGCCTCCGTACACATTAATAAAACTGATAAGGCTGAGGTAGTTGTACTTTTAGACTCAGTTCCTGTGTGTGTTTAGGGCTGGGCCGTACATACAATGAAGGAAACAGGTTTGGCAACATTAGGGGGGGCTGAGATCTGAGTCCAAACAGATGCAAGACTTTCAATTATTTGACAAAGTCTGACCTGTTTATATTTGTGATTTGAAACCCAAATGTATATAAATACTGTTTAGAAATTATCTGAATTCCTAAATATATTCCTAAATAAAATCAGATGCAATCAGAGATATACTGCTCCAAGTCAAAATTATACATCCCAAAATTTCAAACTTCAAACCTTGAAAACAATTCTTAAAAGATACGGCCTCCATGTGCATTATTTCCACATAAAGCTGGCTGCAAACCCTCCTAGAATTATCAGTCATCTGGTTTTCAATACAGTGAGTGGCACACTGCAACATTAAATACCTTATCCAGTCTTTTCTGCCAGCTGTCTTCTCGTTTCACCATCAACTCAATGCAATGAGACAAGGTTGACAAGATGCCCGCTGTGGTGGCTTTGAAGGTAATAGCCTCCCCTTTAAAATCTATCCCATTTATACCTTTAGGGCTAGCAGGGGGAAACACTAGAAAAACACACAAGTACAGATTTTATTGAGTCCAATCTATTTTTAAATCAAAACATGCATTTAAAAAATTCTAGACAAAAAATACTATATTTCAAGACTCACATTTCTCTTTGCTGCCATTGTTGTTGTGGTTGCATTCACTCTCACCTCTTGAAGTAGCGAGAAAATCATCTTCTTCTTCCTCCACTAGTAAACACAATACAATCTGAGTGCAACTTAACTGACCATAACCACTTAATGCAATTGCCTGTAACAAGAAGTAGGACAGATACTTTTGTATGAAAGACTGCATTGGAGTTACCTCCATCTCTCTGAAATTCATCCTTTGAGACAGCGTCGGCACAGGAGTCAAAGTATTTCTGCAGAGTATCCACTTGACGACAGAGGATATCCCGAAAAGTTTCCATTTCTGCCAACTTCTCTCGCAACCTGTGACCCTTCTGACCCCAGAAAGACACAAACTGACTTTACTGTATCACTGGCAACAAACAAAAATGCAATGTATCTAACGTTATATTATTTTGCTTTAGACCATTTGAGGTTCGCCGAAATGGACTGTAATATTGCAACACATTAGTGTAATGTGGTCAGTATAAAAAACTAATAAACAAATAATTTTCCACACAATTTTCTATACATTTTAATACTATTAGTTTTTACCTTAAAGGAGGATGAAGATGTGGCAGATAAGGCACTTGCTGCTGACGCAAGTGACAACATCGAACCATGACGTCTCAGACTGGTTTCAGAGCCATAACCGGACTCAGCCTAAAACAAAACAGGGACAAATGTTTGACGTCAATGTGTATATAATAAAGCTAAATGTGTGACAAAAAATGGGAAGAGGATTTGAGCATAATACAGAAAAGCAATGGAAGTCAAATCCCTATAGCATACAAGCACCAACCAGGACTGAAAGAGATCAATATCTGAAGTGAGCAGCTGCACTAAGTGGGCATTTATAAATCACATTGTTCGCCTGTTGATAACAAAAATAAACCTTAGCATTTCAGTATGCAAAAGCAAGAGTCACATGATCACAAGAGTACTCAATATGGTTTAATGCCTAGCCTAGTGCCTAGAGACACAGAAAAATGACATACAGGCCGAAAAAAATATTCATATTTGAACAGGCTGGTCAGTTTTAGATTAGCATAAACACCCACTGCACAACACTTAAAAGATAACACTTTGAGCCCACAGTATTGAGAAAACAAAGACTACCTTAACAATGACCATAGCAACCACTTAACCCACACTTTTTTAGCAGAATTTGATTATTCCAAAAACAAATCAAATTATATTTGATTAGTTATATGTGCTAAGTCTGTGACCAATCGAATCTAACTGGATTAACTAAATGCACAATAGCACTCATGCAAACAGAAAATAAAGATTCACATGCTATCTAAAAATGAAGAATGGGTATAAACACAATTATAATTAACTGTGCCCTCAACTTTGGTCATTAGTGTTAGATGCTGATGCCCACCATTGGGCCATTCCCACAGCCAAAGCAGAGCAGGACGCTGCTGCAGTCCTGACGGATCACTGGCCCAAACATGGCCTAGACGCACCCACAGCACTGTGAGAGAGTTTAATCCAATGTAGTAGTTTCTTGGACACACCTCTCTGAGGAACAAAAGAAAAATAAATCTTCTACATCGCACGAGAGACCGGTGGAGTGGAGAGGTGGTCAGTTAGTCGCAGGCAGCTACTAGCTGTGGCTGAAACATGTGAAAGCCACAAGGAAGACGTCTCAGTTCTCTGCTGAGTGGACAATATCACACAGACGTAGACACAAACATACAAACACTAGTCCTGCTGCACACATCCACAGAGCACACACCCTGTTACATGAAACCTTTTCATCCTGTTGCTCTTTATGTACCGCATCCATCACTGAGCGAGCTATCATCCGAGTGAGAGTGGAGGAAGTCATAGGCAGCTGCATATGTGGATCAGAGAGACAGCTATGGCTGTCTGGGGCTGTGGTGTAAAATCCAGTGAAGAGCTAAATGGGTGGGCGATTACAGCAGCCTACTGTAAATTCAACAGCGAGAGAGGCGCTACAGACATGGGGAGATGGTGGAAGGTTCACTTATGTCTACATTATTTTCGTTTTATTCATATTTACTAATATAAGGAACTTTTGCCTACCTGTGGAAACACTGCGGAACAATATCTGTCCATCTAAACTTCAGAAAACAGAAATAGTGGACAGGTTGAAAAACAAAACTGGTGAAAAACTGGTCTCCCCTCTTTCACCACCACACCTGCATCCATTAGATCAACCCTAATGTAGTATAAAGACTAGAGTTTTTGTAATTTCTGTGTTTTTGTTTATATGCACAAACAGGCTTTAACCAATGAATTATTGACTGAGAGGTGCACTTAAAATCACAATTTAGCTTGACTTTTTGTACCAGCAACACAAATACACCCACACATAAACATGCTTCTCTCCTGCCTCTAAAGCCTAATTAAGTATGTACTTGTTCAGAATGATGTACAAAACGTAACAGGAATTTTCACACTAATGAAATATGGGTTCATTCTGCTTATGTTTTTTTTTTACTTCAAACTGTACTTTCAACTGTTACAAACAGCAAACACGCATACAATAATCTCTGCTGATAATGCAGTCAATGTGCAAAAAAGGCAAAATGCAAGCCCTCTTCTGTCCAGATGGGGGCAGTGCACATACATCCACCATTGCAGTGCTGCAGCTTGTGCTGCATTCCTCTGAGGTTACTATAGGTCAAACACACACATAGCCCTAAATACTCTCACAGCATTGTTAATGGAAAAAAAATCCACAGAGCTTCACACTTCAACTACCACAAGCCAATTAATCCAGCACCAGGAGCAGTGTAGTGTCAGGTGTTTGAACAATGTATGTACGATGCATTATTAACTAGATACTACATAATGTAGCCAAAACAAGCAGAAACAGTCCTACTGTCCACAATTTTAAACTGTCTTCCAGGTCATTCTGAATTCAGCTCAAACGTTCTATTTGTAATTGCAGTATATTATGAGCTGTCATACATACTGTACATAATTCAAGCGGCAAAAGTGACATGTTAAGACCACAATTATCTTCAAAATTTAAAGAGCCTTCCCACAATTCTTCCATAAAATCCAGAACAATAAGTGCAGTGATGTTGATGCCACAAGCAGCAGCTGTCTCGGCCTGGTCTCTGATGACGGGGATACCTACCTAAATGCTTCTCCTCAGATTCCTCCCATTCCAGGGGAGAGGGGCTGTAAGTGCCTGATTCTTCACCCACCACCACACCCTTCTTACTACAACACTTAAACCTATAAGTGTATGTGTGCAACTGCAAACTGTACTACTCAGGACAAATGTAAAAATATGACCCTACTGATGATTTTGTGCAACACTGTAAAGAAGCAACAGTATATAAATACAGTATACTGTATGTAAAAAGCTATTGCTGCTAAAACTAAATGTAAAGAAACAGCTTGACTCACCTTGTGTAGCTCTATGGACTCAATCCACTGCAGTCTGTGCTCCGGGTCCTCTGCTCGGAGATACCATACGCTGTCATTCACACTGATGTCAAAACGGCATTCGTCAAACTCATGAGGCTGTGAAGGCAACAAGTGACAATAAAATCAATATATTTTATAAAGCACACAGAAAGATATGCATGATTCGGGGAAGATAAGATTCTGCATACATGGACTCCAGTCACAGAAAAGTATCCCTTACAATGAACAGAAATCTTAATTAGAAACTGATGCTGTATGGCTGCGAGCTTAATCTAAAGTAGAGAAAAGGACAACTTCCAGAACGGCTTTCCCAGGTCACAGTCCTCCTTCCTCCCACTAATCTTTCAACTATTCACCTCCCCCATCTACAATGCACCCCACTCACTGACCGCCTTAGGCACCCGGACACGTGCATGGAGAGAATTCCCCTTTTCCTCCAAGAATGGAATTTAAACAGAGCACTCGGATCAGGAAGATGAACTACTACAGAGTTGGATAAAATTCAGAATTTCCTTGAATCTCCTTCCAACCCGGTTCCCTCTCCATCAGCTGATATAACTCATGTTGTCTATCTTTATTAAATTTGGTGAATGATGCTCATGTGCCATTTTATTTGCGACAGCAGAATGTAGCAGTCTCAGTCCTAGGGAAATATAGACTTCACTCTTTTACCAGCATTTTACATCACAAATCACATATTTTAGATTCCATTAAAAACAGAAAGCTTTTAAGTGTACCACCACAAGTCTCTGAAACAATAATGGAAAAAGCATTGAGCCATAGATCCATTATTGGTCGGAGATATCCAGCTCAACCAACCATGTCACAGTGAACACAGCCCATAAACCTGTGCTTTACAATCCACTTAATATCTCTTGTACTTGACCTGAAATAATCTCTTTTTACTTACATAAGCCCCACTGTATCAACACTGCATTGGCTGTTCTTAGTAGAAGGTCCAGGAATCCAGCCTCAAATCAGGTTTCCATTATAAGAGAATATCATAAACTCATTTCAACAGAATTTAAACAAAAAGAAATCATGCACATTACAAAGACTGTGGGCATTTTTATTTGTAACTCTGTTGTGTATCTGTAATAATGTAAACAACCATAGTATTTTAATATCAGATAGTAAAATATTTCTTCACTATAGCTTTTTGTAAGATGTCTGTTTGCTTTGTGCAGTGAGTGTATCTATCCACACAATGATAGACTGGGGTTAGAGCGGTGTGTAGCAGAGTTTGTTTCTACATTCCTCTAGCGTCATACCACTCTCTCCCTTGGAAATCACTGTCTGTAGATCTTTTGGAAAAACAAGAGAGAGGGAAAGCATACAGTATGGTTGCTATATTTCTCCTGATATTATAATCAAAATGAACATATGCTACAAAATTATTTATCTTGTTCTGACAAGTACAAAATATGTCAAATGCTGTAGATAAATAACTGTAGCCTTTCTTTCTTGGAATTTTATTGTAGGTTTGATGGACTCCAATAACCACTTGCACAAATCACAGTAAAGTATTTGTTTGGAGCTTATATATCGAGTGGTATAACAGAGACAGCGGTGAATATTTAACCAGAGAGTGAGATATCTGTTATCTTACTAAATGGATGGCTCAATAATAAAAATGTCTTATGTTGACAATATACAATAGTATTACAGTTAAGTCTAAAAGAAAAACATGTGGTGATTTAAGAAGCATGTGAACATGGGGAGTAGTAACCATGTGATTATGAGTGACTGCTGTTGCAAGAATGTTTTGTTGTGCTACTGGCAACAGTCTGTGATTGAACTGTAGCCTCAGTACTTGTTAATTGTTAGCTAGATGTCTTTGATAAAAATGGACAGAGGTAAACTGCTGACAAGATCTATGTGGACCAGAGAGAGAGGTGACTATAAAGGAGCACTCAAATGAAACAAATGACTTTCAGTACTGGGTGATTTTTTTTTCTAGTGCCAGGCTGGATACACACACAGGTGTTCCTGTTTTCAATAAAAAAACAAAGCCATGGTTGTTCCTCATGTATACCTGGTAGGACAAACAGTACTTACCGTGATGACTGCTTTGCTAAGGCACAGAGACCCCCTGCATCCGTATTCCCGTTCATCTTCTGATTTGTAGTAGCTTAAGGTATTGTTTTTCAATACAACCCATCGGTCCTGCCATCCATGTATGTAATTCGTCCACTGCAACAGAAAAAACACCACTTATCATAGACAAACAAAAATGTGTGGATTTCTATAGTTAATTGTGTTTCTTTTAGAGATCCCTATAAGTTAGTAAGTGATAATAATAGATGAAAGGTTTACCTTGCTTAAAACGCCTCCCAGCTCCATGGGCTGTGCAGACTCGGGGTCCACATCCTCATCTGACCCGGACGATGAACTCTTTTCAGACATTTAAACGCTAGTGTACAAAGTCTGTTTGACGTTGGCTGTTGTCAGATCAAATAGATCGGTGCTAAACTTCCTTACAGGTTTAACTTAGCATTACCTTCAGAAAATTGTGAATGAAAGCGTGAAAATAGTGCAGTAAACATACGCTAGAAAACGCAAATAACAGTTTGTGTTTGGGAAATTGCAATATAGTACCTTTTCTTGCAATAACACAGACAGATCACCACTAACTACTTTGCTTTGCGAGCTTTGTTTTGAAATTGACGTCGAGAGCCGATGAAACTAGCAAGTTAGCATTAGCCTTAGCTGTCAAACGACGCAACCAACGTAAGCTAGCGGTAACTTAAACGGTAACTTGGGAAGAAAGGTGTCTGCCTCATCGGTCACAGTCGAGCAGACTCCGACCAGCTGACGATGGAAAGGCCTCGACGTAGCCGCAGCGCTTCGACCACATCTATGATGAAAGAACAGAACTCTCGAGTTCCGCAGTTTAGTTAGCTTTTGACGAAGGATTGAGTAGCTTGTCTTCATTCAGGTCGAGGGGGAGGAGCCGCCGCCACGCTTTACTGTGTACCCATGTGTGTACCTTAAAGAAATATACGCCAAGTTCAAGGCATTTACAGCCGCACCGGAAGTGTCAAAATAATGCAAAATTTGAAATGAAAAAATACTCTACTCGAAAAACCCGAGAGTGCGTAGATAAGAAAAATGCCTCAACCTGAGCTATTCAATTATTTTTCTTGTACATCTAACTGCGAGGGCGCTGTAATGCTAGAAGAAATACAATATCTAATAGAATACAATACAATATCTACAATTGGCTGCTGTGATCTTCAGACGCTACAGTACAAACCTAGTAGTTTTATATGTATGTAAAATGTAATAAAAACTTTGTCATTGACCCCTCCTCTTCCGGTAACGACTGAACCCGGAAGTGCCGCCTAAACATCAATATTTTTGAAAACATGTCGGGACATGAACGTTGGGAACAATTTAATAAAGAAAACTTATCTTTACTTGTTTCAAGTCTAAGGAAATAAACGACCAAACGCAATATACGAGCACACGTTGTAGTTTAGTACTGTACTATTATAACAACCGATACAGAAAAGTTTTTAATTCAAGGATGGACCAAGGTAATAATGCTAAAGAAAATGAGATTCTGTCCAGAATGGCCCTCAATGACAACAAGGCAGGTATGGAGGGTCTTGACAGAGACAAGATCAACAGCATCATCATGGAGACATCTAAGGTAATAATCACAGATTCATTAGGACAAATCATTATGAATGTGCATGCTCTGTAGTGTCATAGAATTTGGTGTGTAAAATTCACAGTAGTACAGGCAAATATAATCCTCCTCTGATATATCTCTTTACAATCTACTTAATCTTTACTAAATATATTAAACTTATCCCACAGGGGTCTAGATTTTATGAGAATGAGCTAAAAAGGGAGCAACAGGTCAACCTGCGCATTGAGAAAATGATGCACCAGAAGGCTTTAATAACAGAAGATCAATTAAAGAAAGCACAAGTTCAGGTAAAATATACCCCATAAAGAAGTACAACTGTTTAACAATTGTTTAAATCTATCTGCAATGTATCCTCGTGTAGGTTGAGAGGATGGTGTCAGAGCTGGAGAGGCAGCGTGATCTCAGTCGGGTGATAGTGCATGTGGATATGGATGCTTTCTATGCAGCTGTAGAGATGAGAGACTGTCCAGAGCTTAAGGAGAAACCAATGGCTGTGGGATCTATGAGCATGCTCGTAAGCAGATAATAACAAGATAGTTATAAATTAAATAGTTATAGTAATACAAATACAGTATTTCTTCTTTTCAGTCAACATCTAACTACCATGCAAGGAAATATGGGGTGAGAGCTGCCATGCCTGGATTTATTGCTAAGAAACTGTGCCCAAATTTGGTTATTGTTCCTACCAACTTTGACAAATATAGGGCTGTCAGTAAAGAGGTAAGTGTGATTGATGACCCATGTGCAAAAGACAAATACAGTGTTATAATCCAGTGTTGTCTTTTCTGATATTCTGTCACTCTCAGATCCAGGTAATTTTTGCTGAGTACGATCCTAATTTCCAAACAGTGAGCTTGGATGAAGCCTATCTGGATTTTACAGAGCACTTGGAGCAGAGGAAGAGCTGGCCAGAGTCTGCACGTACACACTATTTCTCTGCCAGCTTTAACAACAATGGCAAGGACTTACTTTTCTGTGCGTAGACTATTTCCTAAAGATTTCAATCATGCAACAATACTCTCTTTGTTTATTAAGGTGAAGCACAAATGGATGCCGTGACAACAGACAACAATCTCTCCCCTGTTTTATTCGAGGACAGCCCTACTTCTTCTCCTGTGCTCACCAGCTCTGGAAATGGGGCTACTTTTGGCAAACAATTTGAAGTATTTGGGACATCTGCTGAGGAAGCTGTAAGAGAGATGCGTTTCCAAATTGAGCAGAAGACCAATTTAACAGCAAGTGCAGGTCAGTGAATTAATTACATATATATATGAAATATTTGAAGGTTGAAAAGGGCATCTGGACAATTTTTTTATACAACAGACTGATCAGAATGAATAAAGTCTGTTGGATTAACAGAATGAACTCCACCTGGATGAATGAACATCTATTGTTTTTGGTATAGTGCCCATATGTATGTGCATAATAACCACATATTGTGTGGTTATTGTCAACACAATACATACAGTAAACTAGTAGTGAATTTGAACATGTGTAATGTTTCATAATTCATGAACTGTTTATTTGCAAATACACTTATCGAATGTAGGTATTGCCCCCAACATGATGCTAGCAAAGGTGTGCAGTGATAAGAACAAGCCAAATGGCCAATACAGACTTCACTTCACCAGAGAAGCAGTAATGGACTTCATCCAGAACCTTCCAATTCGCAAAGTATGGTCCACTTTGATTTTCATTATTAAGGAAATTTATTATGTCAACTTAATATGCATCTTTCCTTAGGTTCCTGGTATTGGTAAAGTGAGTGAGAAGATGCTAAATGCTTTGGGCATCTCTAGTTGTTCTCATTTTAGTCAACAGATGGCGTTGCTGTCTCTGTTGTTTTCTGAGACAGCATGGCATCACTTCATCGAGCTATCTCTCGGTCTGGGCTCCACATATTTATCAAGGTAATTTGCTCTTTCTAAATATAATATACATTTTATATACGTGTTTTTTACCACAATGTTTAATTCATTGTAGGCATGAGGAAAGAAAAAGCATGAGCACTGAAAGGTAAGCTAAAAATATTAAATTACATTTACATTGTAATACATTTGTTAATTATATAGTTAAAATGTATTTTTCTGCCTTTCAGGACACTTAAAGAACTCAGTAAAGCCGAGGACCAATTTTCTCTGTGTAAAGAGCTCTGTGAAGACTTAGCAGAAGACCTGAAGAAAGAAGGTCTAAAGGTACTGAACAGCAAAACATGGTATACCTGGGCATAATCTGAAAATTTGCCCTTGGGGAATGATCACATTGCTTTGAAAGTGTTTACTTACGTGTTATATTAAATGCATTTGGATATGAGTGACACATTATGAAATATTTATTTTATTAAGAGCATATTTGTCTTTTTTAAGGGTAAAACTGTAACGCTGAAGCTAAAGAATGTGAATTTTGAAGTGAAAACCAGAGCGATGACTCTGCCTTGTGCTGTGGCCACTGTGGATGAGATTTTTGCTGTTGCTAAGGACCTTCTAAAAACTGAAATAGAAAATGAAATTCCCCGTCCTCTCAGACTAAGACTGATGGGTAAGTGACACATCTGAGAGTACTGTATATAACCGCTTCAAGTGTGCACTAAAATAACAGTATGTCAAGAATTTGCACAATTTATTTGTCATGCTGTAGGTGTTCGAGTTTCTGCATTTGTCAGTACAGATGACAAAAAGCCGCAGCAGAAGAGCATCATTGGATTTTTTCAGCAAAGCAAGAAAGACTGCAGTGCTGGCCCATCCGAAGCAATGTCTCAGAAATCAGAGAAGCCACAGATTGTGTGGCACAGTCGGCAAACAGGACGGGATGAACCAAAACAGTCGTTTTTTCAAAAGGCCCATGCCAAGAGACTTCAGGCTCAACTACAACCTCAAATTGCTGCCACACAAGAATATGGAACAAAGGAATTTGACAATAATATATTTAACAACAAAGACTTATCAACTAAAATGCATGATACTAAAAGTTACTCTCCGGCCTCTATAAAACCTACACACATTTCCCCATCTCCAGAGCCCCAGGCGTCCACCTCAGGCTATGGCACCACGCGCTCTGAAAGCCTTACCTGTCCTGTGTGCTTCAGTCAAGTCAAAACAACTGACTTGAACCTCTTCAACAGCCACATAGACCAGTGTCTCACAGGAGCCTCTGCAAGAGCAGATGACATCAGTGACTCTGAATCAGACCTGAACTCAGAAAATACAGATATAAAAGAGGGGGACGTTGACCAAAATAAAGTAAATATTATTAAACACTCTCAACAGGATTTGACCCAACTAAATAAACTAGAGAGCCATAACAGGGACATCCCTTTGAACAATGATGGCAGTGTTACAGTAGATTCACAACAGCCAAAACTATGTGACGATATATGTCCAGCCTTCGTCTGCCCAGTGTGCCACAAAACTCAGGACACAGACAACCTGACCGCCTTCAACCACCACGTCGACCTCTGCCTGAACCAGGAAGTACTACACAAACTTAGTGGACAAACAATAATTTCTATAAAACCCACTACTGCTGCAGTGACGAACAATAAGGCTGTGGGTGAGTTAATAATTTAGATTTGTTAATTAAACAAACAAATTTCATGCATTTGTATACAATTGTGTGTTTCTGTTTTTACCTGTTTTTACAGGCACTAATCGACAAGCAACTAAAGGCAAAACCAAAAGGTAGGACTTCTCAATGTGACAATATTGTATCAACTTTCTGTTACTACAAAAAATAATTGTCTATTGATTTTTTTTATGACTCTCAGGCGCGATACTCCTGCGTCTCCTCCGTCTAAAAAGGCCAAAAGGCTTAGACCTCGTAACACCATTGACAAATTCTTCAGGTGATATAATTATGCAAAGCAAAATGTTTTATTGTTATATTTAAACTGAGCTGACTATAACACAAATAGACTGTCATGGAACTATCATACAAATGTAATTT
>JAVQKG010144659.1:0-16613 GCA_036025885.1 Hypseleotris bucephala | reverse complement strand
CCAGGTTGATGTTAAAAAAAGCCATCTAACTGGACTTTTGGGTAATCATTTATCATCTTTAATTGGAGTATTAAAAGTATTTTAGCTATTCAGACATATTCATTCATTCAAGTGAAGTAGGTAAATATTATTTCCCACATAAGATACCACTGATAGAAATCCTACAGACCATTCCTAACTATTGACATGGGGCAGGCTTTGTTTGCATTGATTCCTTTGGAAATCAATTTGAAGGGGAGGAGTTCTAATTTCACTTAGCTAAAAAAGTGAATTGATCTGGCTTAGCAGGCTAGGTACTAAAGCTGCAGACAGTGATTTAGGTGGATTACAGTCATTCACATTCAAATACAGATAATATCAGGAATCTTCCACAGATTTGAGTCTATTCACAAAAATCTTTCAATGGCCACATACTAGATCATTTTATCTAAATAACAGGTATATGAGGCAGACCTTAGTGTCATCAAAGGTCATTTTCCGAACACTAAATTGTGATATGTTCTTTCACTAAATGTCACAGAAGTAGACTGTTCCTTTATAATGTCTAGGTTAGAATTACAGCTTTTTGGTCGCTTTGAGAACCCTTGAGGCCAACTCTGACATTTATGGTAGATTGGATAAATGTACGTTTGGTAGAGGGTTTGCAGAGGCAGGCAGGAGCTTGTTCATACAGGTAAACATTGTACACTGGAGATAGAAAGAATGAGTTACACAGGAAAGGGGTACGGGGGGAGGAGGGGGTATCTGTCAAAAACCTGGGGAGAGGTGAGAAGTACCAAAGAAGTGCAAGCTGAAAGGAATGCAGAAAGAGCCGAGCTGATGTGATGTGGAAGCTGTCCATCATCAGTGTAATTCCAGAATTTTCCATGACTACATCTCACTCTCAGTCCAGAGCAGAGGTGAGGTGGCTGGGGGGTAGATAAGGCAACTGTACTGTTATAATTATAGGTGAATCACAATATTTCAATGAAGGCACTTGCAGTAAGTTTTAAATATTTCCTTATTCCAGTTATCAATCAATCAATTAATCAAACTTTATTTATAAAGCGCTTTTCATACATGTAAAATGCAACACAAATATATAACCAGAGTTACAACTGCAAGGAAAAGGCATCAAAGGGTATTTACAAAGCGGAGCAGCAAAGATAATTTTTTGAATTCCGTAGTCATCACTACCTTTTTATTCTCGGCTGTTTTGGTCTCTTGCTGTAAATTTGAAGCTTATGATACAATAATGTGGACAGCGACATGATGTAAGGAATGTGTTTATTGAATGCACCCCCAACAAATATGGGCAGGATGCATTGCTACAAACTTTATTGTAAATGGTAATAACACTTCAATTTGGGGCGGCAGTGGTGCTGTGTTCACCCCGCAACAAGAGGATAGCCAGTTCGAATGCATTTTGTCATTGTGTACCTGGGCAAGACACTTAACACACATTGCCTATGAATGAATTTGCTTGGTGTATGGTGGTGGTTGGAAGGGATGTTGGTTCTTTCATATCACTTTAAAATCAAGTAAAAAATCTTGCATTAAATAAATATAAGCAAAGTTCAAGTATGTAGGCGGTGCTCACTGTAAATTTACTGACCATGGATGCTACAATCTAGCTTAGGTTTCAGCCAAGAATGGGCAGATGGGCTCCAAAGACTTAGGAGAATGGAGACAATGCGTTCTCCAGATTTAGGGGGGCATATACATTTAGCACACCTAGATGCTCAGTGCCTTCTGCTGTAATAAATCACACCAACTGGTTGTTTAATGCAATACGTATCCCTAATGTACACAGAGGCAAAGTGGCAGCATATTGGAGGTATACCAATGAAAGTGTGCCGGGAGGTTTTTAAATGTTAAATGTGGCCTTCTTATCGGCTTAGAACACAAGTGGAAATGTTTTAAGGTAAGGAAGAGCCCCACTTATCTTCCAAGAAGCCCAAACTTGAATAGAAATAAAACAGTGAAGAATTGTGGTTGGCTTTACTTGTCTAAATAATTTTTACGCTGTACAGTGTTCCGACCACCCACGCAGTGCAAAGTAATTCCGTCTTAATGTAAAAACAAATGATTGCAGCTTCTGTGTTTATCTGATAATGAATTCCATTTTGGACCGCGCTGCATACAAACAGAGGCGCCGCGGAGGGCTAGTGTTAGCAGCTAATGTGCTTCACGGGGCAGACCACGCACAGAGCCTGGCTGACAAAGATACGCCGGGCTGGGTTCCACGGTCCACAGCCAAGCAGCCAATCATCGGGGTATTGTTTCATGTTTGTACTGGAAGCTTTGGCTGCCCTCTGTGAGTCAACTGACCGGTAATCCACTATAGGGGCCCAACCAAAGGGACACTGGTAATGAGATAAAGAATTACATAAAAAAACAGTAATTTCTTTAATCAGTTAATAGCTTTTTGAAGTAGTAATAATCTCAATAAAAAGTTCCTAAGATGTCATGCCAGGAATTGTAATGACTGAGACGGGCAAGAAATAGATAACACTTAACCAGGATGTACACCGCCTAAGGCCCATAGTTTCTGAGGCTAAAGATATGCAAACAAAAACCTCCATGAATTTGTAAAATCAATGTGGCATATTGTTTACATCAGTGGTCCTCAAACATGGACCATCTTAGAAAATATTTGATGTCCAAGTACCACCCAGAACTAACCCAATTCTAAACCAAGACTCAATCTACAAAACCAGGTCTAAACTAATGATTAATATAATTGCTGATGATTAATATAAAACTATGGCTTATGCAGTTGTGAATTAGTTCTAAACCCAGTCTACACCAGGACTAATGGGTCTAAACCACATTACTAAATGGACTCAATGGACTAAGCAGGACAAAACCAGGTCCAAGTACAACCCAAGAGATCCCATATACCACAGAAGCAATGGTTTGGATCACACCTGCTACAAAAAAATCCTGAATGGACATAGTTTAAATTCAGAGGTAAAAAGCACTGGCTACATCTGCCCTTGTCTGTTTTTTTATGTCTTCATTTAAAATACGTATTGCTCAAATAAACTAAACTGAAACTGAAACATCACCTTGGTAGACAGATACATAATCATAACGACAAATTTGATGCCAAAATGCCGTTATGTTAAAAAAGATGCAAAAAAGGTTGGCTAAAGTAAAATGAATGTGCACAAGCAGGCACAGACAGTGTTGTGAGTGAAAACATGCAACATGATCTGGTGTCTATGACCGCCCAGCTGTCACACCACTTCCCCAGGCTCGGCTTCCCTGTCTTCTGCTCTGTTGAATATGCCCAGTGTGCCCATAGGAAAAGGCAAAAGAATGATAAAAACTAAAAGACTAGTTCGACGTGGGCGTGAGGAGTGGAACGTGTCCGCGGAGGGACAGTAGCTCCTGTTCCGACACTTGGAAACAGCCGAGGCGAGGGAGGATAAAACAGGTGGGAAGCTACAGGAGAACAAGCATGGCATTGTTTAGATGCTACTCATGCTAGCATACGGTCCACAAGTCCTCAAAGCATCTCTCTTTCTGACTCAGATGAAGTTAGCTGGGGGTTAGCTCTTCCGTATTGAGACTTTGCCCGCGCTGTCGTGCCGATGGTGGGCCTGGCTTTGATGCCCTTGTGTGCCGTTACACCAACTGCCCCCAAACCGGTGCCAATACCACACTTACAAACAGATGGGGCATTTGTGTGGGCGGATGAGGGCTACAGAGAAGATGGAGGTGGTATGCTATAGGTTTTTGGCGCATGTTAGCTTGACTGCTTCGCCAAAAAAGAGGCTCTTACTCTGACAATCTGGATCAAGTATCACCAGCTGGCGCTCAAGAGGTGCGAGCATGGTGGCACCATATGACATCAAGCAAGTAGGGGGAAGATGAAGCTAAACACTATGATATATGAGAAAGATATGAATTTCTTTGAACTTCTTTGAAATTACTACCACTTTTACCAAATATCAAGCAAACTTTATTTATATAGGACCTTTCACAGAATAAAATATGCAATAATATCAATCAAAAGAACAACTTAAAACTACAAGGTTAAAGTACTGATAAAACACAATAAAACATAAAAAGGTAAAAAAAAAAAAAAAAAAAAACTGTGTGTCTTCAGCTTCAGCTGCCTTTTACCAACTTCTAACTATCAATTTTGGTATGTTACAAGTTTGGGACAACAATGGATGGGATAGGGGCAAAATCTACTAATAATCATCTACTGGAAGTGATTAAAACCTTCAAAAATGCTGCTAGGTAGGCCCGCTGTGACAAAGAGTTTATGCCAGTCTGCACCCATGTCCCATCACCAACTGGTACTGCCATTGTGGGCCTGAGCACACACATGAAGGCCTATTTATATCCATGGTTAAGTCCAGTTCACGTCTGGGTTTCAGTAATGTTCACATGTTCTTTATAGGCCTGACCGCTCCGACTGACCAGTGACCACACACAGATTCGCCTTTCCCCCACACAGCTTAGGCTAACAATTCTTTAATTCACACTTAACACTTGCAATATTGACTTCATTTTGGAAGGCTGGAGGCTTCATATCCACCCACATATCTTCACAATATCATCCATGATATCTTTGAGGATCAGAACTGGAATTTTAAAACATTAATAAATATTGTGTCATCTATAATTCTTTGGGGGGTGTAGGGAAGTGTGGTTCCTAAAGAGTAGATTGGAGGGAAAAGCTGGGCTGACAGAAATAAATCTGCACAAAAAGAGTAATTGCCCATGGCTCAAAATCTAGATATTTTCTTTTATATTTTCTTAGCACGATTTCTATTTTCTGGCATTTAGTTGCAGATGTGCTTACTTCTTAGAGATGTGATGTGGCAAATTTTAAATACAATATTTTTCATGGAATGTTTTAGAATTGGTTTTGTCAATAGTCAAATTAACATTTCAAACTACAGGGTTCAACAACTTTTTGAAAATGAAATTCAATTTTCAAGCACTTTGAAGTTGATTTTTTTTAAAGCACCATTCAGTTAGACCATTGGATGTGGCACTACACTAAATAGTCTGAACAAGTAGACAAAAAAGTTAAATAAATTGCAGGAAAATTCACAAGCAACCATTTGTGAACATGAGAAAAAATTGTAGAATTATCTGTGTGTTCAAAGTGGTGCAGACTTTAGGTAGCCTTAGTCATCTGTTGAGATACTTCATAAATATTCAAGCACTTTTCAAACCTTGAAAAAGCACCATTAAAATCCAAGCATTTTCAAGGATTTCAAGCACCTATACAAACCCTGAAGCTAAGAATTCCGATGACAACTTGCCCTTTATGTATCCACCCGTCTTTTCTACCTGTCTAGGACGTTGTTTATCATACCTGAGCCTTCTGTCCCACCTTAACTCCTCATTCCCTTCACTCCTCACCTCCTCTGCTCCCTCTCTCCTCCGACTCTGAAAGGCGGAGTGTGTAATCAGCCCGGTATTAAGACCTGCATTCCAACAGCCAACAGGAATGTTCTTAACAATGTAGCCTTGTTCAGGTAGAGACTGCGAGAGATCTCACCAAAAAACAAATCTACAATATCAATGCAATGATGAGCCCTATAATATGGAGGTGTTCTGAATGCAAAGAGTGTGAATGGGAGTACCACACACTTGTTTTTGACAGCAGCTCTTAACACTTAGGGGCAATCTGTATAAGAGGCGTACTTAGACTTAAAATATACCACTTAACTCTTCATACATACTCTCGAGCTATAAGTGATGCAGTCTGGACTACTTTATCACTGAAGACTGCCTGACACTTATCATGTAGCACGCTCTCTAACTTTGGAGTGGTGAAACTTTTCAAAATGCATGGCTTAAAGGCTATATCCTTCAGGATGAGGTAAAGATATGCTATGCCGACCTACAGGCGGACCATGCTAAGTGCTAAATGTTTTGTAAAAAACAAACCTTATTTTGAGCTACTGTTTGATTTCTTTTTATTCTTGTTTATTAATTTAGAGTTAATTTAAAAGGGACAATGCACACTAATAAACACAAAGTGCAAAAAAGAACTGTAAATGTGCCAAAGTTAGCACACTGACACTGCTAATTCACATTCATAGACCCTTGGCATTGGTAACTCGATAGCCAAATTGAAGTATATAGTTGATATAGTGTTGTTTTGCATTATACATTTTGTGAGCTGTGATGGCTGACTCAATTGTTGTCAAAATTCTATCTTACTAAATTCTTATTTCTCTCCTTGTTTCAAAATAAAACACCACTAGCGGTAGACACTCCGGGGACATATATTTTGATTTTTTTTTTTTTACCTGCCATATTGGAATGAAATTGGTCTAAGATATTGCCATGATGCGGTATTGATTTCCAGTCATAATTCAAAGAGAGATAATGAAAAGCAGCAGCATACGGCCCCCTAATCCACCCATCCTCCCTCATCCCTCCTTCAGACCATCCTCCATTGTCAGGCTGTATTATTGAACATGTGTCCTCTATGGCCCCACCATTACCCCCAGCCCACCCTTTTAGAAACCAAGTGGAGCTGCTAATTGACATCAAGAGTATGACCATCTTTTATCATGGTCTAAACAGGCTAATTTTGAAGTAAGTGTTGGATCAAAGGGGGTTTGTCCAATTGGCCTGTTCTAGACCCATGTTCTTTTGCTAATACTTGGGGATACTATTTAGTCCAAGCATTTGTACTTTCTCAATGTAAATGGAAATTTATTCATTTTCACACCAAATGCCCGGAATATGACATGTGATATGAGAAATAAAAAATGTTAGTTTTTTTGTATTCTGACCTTTGCACATTTTCACACCCACAAGAATATTTAATCCCGGATGTGCATGACTTTCCAACTATATCAATATTACAAATCAAACCACAAGAAGTAACATACAAGTGTTGTGCTGGACCCATGCCTGGGTAAATATACAGTAGTAGGCTGCTTCTGGAAGGCCATCTGGCACAAGATTGATGCCAAATTAATATGAATTGGTTTGTTTTTTTGCCACATGCCCTTAATGACACAGCTCCTTCGAATTTAGCCGAGCACAAGAGTAGCAGTATGCTAGTTTAATGACACATTGAGGATGTATTAACAAGTAAAATTGACACTATTAAACAATTTAAATCTTTCTTTTTTATATACAGTATATATTTTTTAGCTTTTTTCGTTTGTTGTCCAGTTCTTAGTTGACTTTTAGGAGTGACAACCTAACGTTCTTGCCATACTTCAATGTAGAGCCAATTTCTACCAGATGGTCATTAAGAACCAATAATCATTAACTACATCTAGACTTATACAGTTTCAAAATGCCCACAAGAGCAGAATCCAAGACGCTCTTTAGACACAACAGTGGAGCCCTATAATTACTTTAGTCCCTAATAACAAGAGGCTAAATCAGTTAGCTCACTCTGTAAGTCAAGCATTATCCCACGGCAACTATCCATCATGGCTGCTGTTTTGCAAATTGAAAAGACATGTAATTGAGAATCATTTAGTCTTATGGAGTCATAACCCAATTGAACCGTATTGATTTAAGATTAAATATTCATATTGACCGGGAGCAGGCCTGGACGTTTTTCCTGTTAGTCTGACTCAAAATGAAGCTATGAAATCTGAGTCCCTTTGCCATTACCGGAATATGGTCACAACACGAAGGAATCGACAAAAACTGGCAGAGCAAAAACAAGTTTGAGAAATGCACTCCCCCTAAGTGCCTTCTACCACTGCAGAGCTAAACTGATGCAACTTCATAAATAGTCTTGCACAAGGTAATTGAGCAGGTTTGCGTGTATAATATCTACCATTTTACAGGGAATCACCCGGGCTCAGTAACTCCCCGCTATCATCTCTTTCTGCACAGGCAATGATTCCAAATATTTTCATCCCAACTTTTGGCCCATATCATATTTTGCTGATTGATTCCCATTGCAGAGTATATTTCAAATGTATTGTCAGTGCATCATTTATCAGCATATGCTATGTGCAATGCATTCCATACGAAGACTTGTGGACTGCTATAGCACATCATGGCAAGTTCTACTATTTTTTAATCTATGCAAAGAATTAGTGCTTGATAACTGAATAAAACAGCATAGAAATTCAACTCCAATTGTCTAGGTCACCAGGCATGAGTTTGTTTTTGTAATACGGGCTAAAAATATTTTGAAAAGACTAGTAAAAATGCAGAGTCAAGGTTTAAAAGTTGCTGACAATATAAGACACTGGGAAAAACTACTTTAGAAATCTAAACTTAAAAAGGAAATGACTTGCAGACTGACAATATTAACAGTTTAAACCCAGTAACTTTATCGCTGTAAACTTTAAAGTCAAGTCCACTCAGGCAGAATGGAAGTGTAGTGCCCTGATTGTTGTTTCACAGGAGCTCTTTTAAGTGAAACCTCAATAAAACAAAGGCCAGCGAGGTGCCCCGGGGCAGTTACCTGGATCACAAAATCCTGAAACATTACACTGCAGTTTTGTCTGTGATGCTACCCCTTCTCTATGACATGGGGAGCCCCCTTTTCCCACACATATGAAGTCATACACCCAGCCAAGACCCGTAGCTTTGTAGGATAGCGAGATTAACCCTTGTAACTCACTTTGTTTACATGCGCTGGAGAAAAGACAGCTACTTTTCTAAGGGTTATGCCGAAGATAATGCCACATTCATGTGGTGCAGTGTTATATAAAACTAATAGAAAAAATCCTAACATTACAGATGACTTCATTGTAGTGCTAAATTCTAAGAAGCTTGTCTATTTTATGTAGTTGTCAAATAGCTTGCAAACTAGAAACATAAAATGAGGCACAAACTTATTGGACTTTCAATGGTAACTGTATCATGTAGTTCTGGGATGAATGCTCGATCCTTTATGTTCTCTATGGTTAGAAATACACAAAACAAAATAATTTGTGTCTTTAGTAACACACTTTTAGTAGAATGGCCCTGTCCTGCAATTTTATGTAGAATCTCTCGCATCCAGGTTGTCAAATTACTTGCAAACTAGAAACATAAAATGAGGCACAGACTCATTGGTCCTATTTTCAACCATAAAGGTGTCATCTAGTGCAGGTGTAAATGCTCAGTCCATTAAGCCAAAGCTTTTATATCTGACAAAACACCAAAACGAAATAATTTACTGTATGTCCTTAGTAATGCACTTGAATTAGAATAACTGGCCCTATCCTGCAATCGTATGTAATAAAATCTTGTATCCAGCTAGAGTTTCGGGATTAAACTAAAAATAATTATTAGTTCTTTGGACCATTCCTAAACATTTCATCAATATCCAGGAGTAAACTGCATGTATGCAAAAATAGCTGATATATCTCCCCACCTGCATGACTTACATAAGCTAAAATACATGACAGTCTTGAGTGCAGGATTAACTCTCTACTCCCAGTGGCCCTGTTAAAGCAATAAGATCTCATTGTCAAACAGTGACCAGCCTCCCCGGAAAGGTTAACCACCGCTGCTTAACCATTAACTAGATTAAAGTCAGGAGGGCCCAGGAATGTTGCTCTGACAGATGCAACGAGAGATTGGACACGCATAGACGGTTTTTGAAAAGCCAAAGACTTACTACTGTGGGTATGGCCCTATACTTTTGTGGCAGAAGGGTTGTGTAAATTTGTTCACCGCCGTGGATGTAAACAGATACTGTAGCCTAGTGAACTTCAAGTCACCTTCTTTCCTCTCCTTATCGCAACTAGGACTGATAAGACAGGGAAGGAATGTCCTAGGACTGGCTGGTCATATTTTCAAGTGCATTGTTTTTACTTGACCCCATAAGTTCACCTACTTTTTTTTTTTTTTTTTATAGCGGGCGAGATCAATTAAATGTAGTGAGTATATAGGGTTGTTTTAATTAGCTGTTGCAATAAGGCTATGTGAGGGATGGCAAACAAGTGCCACTTGCAGATTAGCAATTTGCCGAATGTAATTAAAATTGGGTCATTAGGTTTGTTGTCTTTTGTTGCGCTAGGTCTGAAGTTGTTGATTTTTAATTATTTCACACCAGTCTGCCCTATAGCTGGCTGACTAAAAAATGAACAACAATGTCAAATCAAAGCACATGGCCAAGATACATAAATAAACAAGTCTAATGTTTTGCTGTGCTAATAGGCTGTGGAATGTGCTAGTAAATCAGTGCTTCCCAAACCGTTTTTTATGGCATGGATTGGTTGTCATCCAAGTTGTTTGTTTTTAAAAATGTATTTTACTCACTTAGACAAACTTAATTCTTAATATTTGTCTTTTGATATATTAATATTTGTCTTTGATAGCATAATTAAAGGTAAATTTGGATCTATTGTAACGACAGAGGCAACTCACAATGGGTTGATTTTTGTTTGCCAAAGTCCCATCTGTTTTAGTTAGTCAATTCAACTTTATATTTTTATCTTAATTCAACATTATTATTTAAGTTGGCTCAAACATTAAACTTTCTCAATTGAGTGCAAGTAAATCGTAAGTGTCCGCCTTATGTCCACCTCTGTCCCCACTCCACACCACTCCAGTCGGATGTTACAAGTCTAACAAAACCCCAAGTGTGTGTGTTTGTCTGTGTGTGTACGTGTGTGTGTGTTCGTTTGTATATGTACATGTGTGTGTGTGTGCGTGTGCGTATGTGTGTGTACGTGTGTGCCCATGTTGTCTTGGGCTTTTTGGGCAGAAGTGTATTCAACAACTGCTGCTGAGGCAACTGTTGATGTCTGTAAGGCAACAGCTTGTGCGGCTCCCAGAGGACGCAGTCAGATGGAGAGGGCTTAAGGTTTGGGGGGGCACTGGTTACGATTTCTTCGTAACTGTGAGGAATATAATCTCCTTGGCCACAGATGTAGGCTTTTCCCCGAGATTCCCCATTCCTAATTGCCTCTATCCTGATCTAGACCATCCTGTCTTGCTGTGCCTTTTGTTTTCAGACTGAGCAAACCAACTGGAAGAGACATAAAGAACTGGGATATTGGGGTGCATGAAACCACACTACATTCAAATTATTCCACCTTTTCTAGTCTGGATTTGAATCTATATCCCAGAAACCATGGCCGTGAGATGGAGTACACCCAGCACAATAGCTAGTAGAAGTAAGTTGCAGGGCTGACAGATAGACCGACCATTCACCTTATACACTCATACAGTTTTTAGTAAAATATATTTTGGATTTGCGTCTATATCACAGAAACTATGGGCATAAGGCGGAGTACACCTAGAATAATGGCTAGTAGTTAGTAGCGGTGCTGACCGATAGACCAACCATTCACCTTATCCATTCATGCAGTTTTTAGGTTCTTGAGGGTGGTCTAATTTTGCTAGAACATGCTACCACCTAAAAATAGATTCTGTATTTGTGTCTATATCCCAGAAACTACAGGCATAAGATAGAATACACCCAGAATAATGGCTAGTGGTTAGTCGCAGGGCTGACAGACCAACTATTCACCTACATTCATGCAGTTTTCAGGCGATAGAGGATGGACAAAATTTGGGATGCTGATACCTTAAAATAGATTATGCAAGCTGAGATTTCTGAGATTAGCCACTGTGTCTCCAAAACTACTTTCTATCCAACTAAAAATGACCGTATGAAATAAACTGACCGTTCCCGGACATGCCCTACTGCATCTCTATAATTTAGCAAAATGGATTGGCCGCACTTAACCTCGTCTAGCAAAAGCGCTTTGTGAATTTTTCAATTTTCCAACCCCCCTCTCGTTCCACCTCCATAAACTACGCTCATATACACAAGGACGTACAGTACATGCAGAGAACCCCATTTCAAGGCCGCATTCAAAATTAGCCCTCAGTCCAACCTTCCTCTCTGGAGACAAGAAGAAACTAGGATGCAAGAAGGCAACACAATAGTCAGCTGTAATAATCTGTTATCCAGGCCCTTGATCTGCCTGAGTCCATCCTTTTTACCCTGGGCTTCCTTCCTTCCCTCCTTACAACACCCACTAATGACAAGTCTACCAAGAACACTGCACCAAAACAATCTTTAAGCAGCGACTAGCTTTGTACTTCATACTAGTTAACCACTTCTAAAATGTCACTAATAATTTGTGTGTTTTTAGTATTTCAAGCAGTGATTTTGGGGTTTCCTAAAATAATAATTTGTTAAAAAGAAAATAAGTAGTCATCATTTTTATTTTACTTACTTCACTCATTAACATTTTGCAGCAGATATTGAGTTTTTAGGATAAGGTTGAACAAAGTGCTCTGACACATGTAAAAAAATAAGAAAACAGATATTTTTTAAAATGTGCCAAAATAATCTAGGAAGCACAATTTTGCCTTTCTACTCACTGGAAACTTCTAAAAGCTATGATTAAGATGCAAAATAGTAGACTTGATTGGCATTTGGTGCATGGAAGTTTTGAGCACTTACTTCAGTTATTTTCAATGACAGAAATCCAGCTAGATGGCTTGATGAAACTAGGCATTGTCCTACTAACTGTATGTAAACTTAATGACTGGAGCAGAGGAGGGATGGCATTATTTAAAATCTCCAATAGTGACCATAAATCAACTATGGACCAACTCAAGGGAGGAAAAGCAAACATCCCTCTTCCTCCTCCAACACAGCAGGCATTCTTCTTATAATACTATGTCGGGGCCTTAACTGACACACAATGGAAACAAATTACAAGCACAAGTGCACATGCAATGACCTCTGAAGTGAATACAACTAAAGGGGAAGCTCAAAGGTATACTGGCAAATAGGCCTGACACGATAACAAACTTTGAAGGAGGAAATATTGCCTTAGAAAATAACTCGAAATTCTATAATATTGAGTAGATCATTTTATACACTCATACATTGATCCTAGAGCATGAAAATTCCAGTTTATATATATATTTTTAATAATCAGTGAACTTCTAACTTTCTCTAATCTTTCTAAAACAATTCAGAGAGGAGCGAGGAATAAATAAAGACACAATCAAAACATATTAAGTAACTTCGTGATAAGTGATCAATGCTGATGTGATGTGTAGTTTTCTGTGGGTCACGTGCCTAAGTCCTTTTCTCCCACTATCAACCTGAAAGTGGGACTACAGATGAAAATTAGCCGTGTGGATAACTCTGGTACATTTACAGGTTGGACTAATGTACACATGTTTATTAATGTGCACTGTCCCATTTGAAAAAAAAATAAAAATAAAATAAAAAATGATATTGAATAAAATAACTCTTTATTAATATTAATAGTAAATTGGGCAAAATCTCTACTGAGAGGGTTCAAAATGATATATAACAATATCGTTATTAATTTTTGTACATTGAACGATAAGTCGATATAGTAAATGCGTGACAGGCCTATTGGCCTGGGATGGGAGATGGGAACTTAGACAAAGGTAATCCACCGAAACACACCTTTTGTTTATGTAAGTGGTGTGAGAGACAGCGCTAAGCTGTTTTAAAGCTGTAGCGGGGATCCAAGGATGAAAAGATAGAAGGATCAACTCTGTTCATGTCCGCTGAGAACTGTATCAACGTTGGGAACTAACTTCAAACTGGGATTATTAATGCACTTATTAAAGGCTGCTATGGCACTGATGTTAAGATAAGCACTGTAGTTCAAAGCAAGGCTGTGCAACCTTTGATGATAGTGAAATACATAACAGATAAAAATGCCCTCCAAGTCATGGTTTCCAACATAACGCAGGCAGGATACCCATCTCTGTATAGACTCTTTAAAATGTTTGTCATACTATATTGTAGAATGTTCACTATTCTGTAATGGTAGCTTCCTAACCAGGGTCTGACATAATTACCTGCATGTAGCAGAGTGGCTGTCATTTGTTAAAACCATCTTACTTTGTAATATTGTGTGGCTAATGCTAATTTATCCATTGGAAATGTATTATAGTCTTGCCTACAGTTGCCTCCTCTACAGAAATTAGAACTTTCCGTCTATAAACTTTGAAAGAATCTATAACAAGCACTCAACCTACTTACTGCAATTTTGTGATCTGAGCCAACACAACTAATCATTTCATCTTGATATACCATTTCGTACCACTAGATGGACTCAAGAGCAACTGCATTATTTGTTAATTTTCTTTTGGGAGGGACTGATACACCATGGACAATGACAAAAATCAATATAGAGATAATATGGCAGTAGATTGTAGATATTGCGTTAATTTCTGCACACTTTTTAGGTTTCCATCCAATAATGTCCTTGATGATTTAATTTACATACAGTATGAATACATTTTTCCCACACCAAAAATGTGTTAATAATTTAAGCCATTCTTTCTCAACCCGCCCATAAGCTTTTACTCTGGTAACTAATATTTAACTGGTGCGTCCCGGAGATCCCGCTAAGCGAAACCAACGCACACCGCAGGAATGCTCATTGGCTGTGAAAACACTCCAGCTTGGCACCTCCAATAGTGAGATGCAAGCCTTCATTGTCACTGCTTGTTTATGTGGGGATTACTTACTGTGACTTGTGGTTAGGGGCGGATTGTTAAAAAAAAGGGTGAAAAGAAAGAGCTCTTTTTCCATAGATTTTGAAGTGATGACAAACACACATTACAGAGCAGGCTAAAGCACGTCCCAAAGAATGCCACTCATTCCTTGTTAGTGTGTTAGCAAACAAACCAGAGGCAATACATTAGCAGCATCAGTAATTATAGCTAAAGGGGTTTACAGCCACTACCCTAGAGGTCTAAATGACAAGGGGAGAAACCAGGCATCCCTCTGTCCCTTGCTGTCCCATAGGTTTCCGCTGTGTTGTAACTTTTAACTATAGAAGCTACGACTTGTGCTAGCATGTAAAGCATATATTAACTTTACATCTGTTTACTCAAGTAGCAACAAGGGAACAGTATAGCTAAGCATCAGCTCCACTGCTTCCAGACAAAATCCTATGCACTTTTATCTCCCACAAGCAAAGGGGTTTTCGGAGCCTAATACCATAATAATTACACATAGCCGCAGGGGGCAACTTTTGATGCCGGCCCAAGAGGAACAGAAATTAAAAATGAGGAAGTGGCTGTGGGAATTAAGGTGGAGATAGACAAAGAGGCTGACAATGTACGTTAGCTAGCGATACCTTGAACTCGGCTAATGCTTGTCAGCGCAATTCTCTCCAGTCTGTTCTGAAGACTTTGATTGTTGACATTAGGAGTAAGTGTTGGAATTTATTTAGCTTTTCTTAAACAGATTTTGTTACATTTTGGTTTCTGTGCTGATAAAACAAAGAATTTCAGTGTTGCAGATGGGAGAAAATGTGTTTATATAAGAAAATGGTTAAAAAATTTCATAAGCTAAACATTAGCCAAAAGTAACTGTGTGGTTTCAGCCAAAAAGTTGTAGTTGGACCACTAGATTGGAACTGTAGCAAATAGTCCAGGAAATAAAAAGCTAAATTTAAATTTAATAATTAGAATTTAATTGATGAAACTTTGATTGTTGACATTAGGAGTAACTAAATGTATTCTGCTTTATCAACAGACATACATTGTTACATTTTGTTTTCTTTATTGATTAAACAAAAAAGTAAGCTGCAACCAGGTATGTTGAAATGTTTAATCTAAGAATCTAGTTTACAAATAACATGCCAAAAATCTGCAAAATGCTATGCCAGGTAGTTGTATACTTTTGTACCACTAGTTGGAGTCATGAGCAACTATAACAAAGTCATACCCACAGTAAAAGTAAAAACAAAATTCTTGCCAGTGTAAATTGTATACATTCCAGGCACTGCAAACATTTGATCATTATCTTACTCTAAGTCAATTTAGAGGTTTTGAGTGACTGGAGGCTATCCCAGCTACTATGAGCCTGAGGCGGTGGGGTATACGCCCAGTGAATTGCAGGGCAAATATTTACAGACCACTAACAGATAATAATTCACTTTCACATTGATTTACTATGGGTCAATTTAGATTCATCAAATGACTGCATGACTTTAGGCTGTGAATACCTGTGCTATGTTAAAGCTGCATATTCCCTCCTCTACACTGTGACTAATATGTTGACAGTTTCGACTTACTAGCAGCAGCCCTCACCTATCCCCCCTTTCAACAAACAGCCATAAAACAAAGTTACAGTTTGCTTCCGTCCCCGATTAGACAAAGCAGCCAGTTGCATCCCAGGAGTGTGAAGTAAGTAACATTAACCTTATTGTCTGGGTCAATAGGTCAGTGGGACCCTATGGTACAAGCATGCCAAGCTCCTTAGGCCACTAGGGTGTGTTGCTATGCACTTCTACATATCCCCAACACTTGCCTAGTATACTGTGAAATGAGTAGATGAAACGCATTAACACATGTAGACTTTGGTACAACTAAGGGTAATATTGACAGAGTTGCAAGTATGAGACCAGTAACTCTGAGAATGCCGCTGAGATTTGCTATTTTTAGGCACAACTGCTTAAGAGGGGGAAGAATCCAGCTTGGAAACTCTAGGGGAAAAGATCAAGTTTAATGTTTATTACCCCAAAGAGAAAAGAGACATTTATTTTCCTTAGATTTCAAATGGGCTAAAAAAGGACCTTAACAGAAGCCAGAATCTTTACACTGCATTTTGGTATAGATATTTTGACCTAATTAGGGGTGGTAAATATAATTTAAATATGATTGATTTGGATTTTATAACTAACTTTGTATGTACTGCTTCATAAAATGTTTTA
>JAVQKG010144623.1:0-10345 GCA_036025885.1 Hypseleotris bucephala | reverse complement strand
TAGATGGATTAGACACAATCAGATCTTTGTAAATATGAGTAAGAGAGGTTATTGATCTAGTTTGTATTGAAAAGGTAGGAAAGGCAATAATGCTTGAATTAGAGCAGCATGATATTAGACTATTTCAGTATATTGGAGATTTCAAAGATATAAATAGCAATATTTGGCTGTTTCTTAGTGATTTCAACTAAATGTAGAGACATCAACTTAAAGAAATAGAAGACTGAACAATAAATTTAGGAGTATATTTTTGTCAGAACGTAATCAACACTAAAGCAATACATTTAGTTTCTCCAAAAAAAACGAATGTATCACAATCACCAATGTATAGTCACAAAAGGAATATTTGATTTCAGGTAAAATTGTGTGAAAAATATTCTTGCCATGGTAATAATTCAGCATGTTTTACTGAAGTAGAAATGGGTGATCTTTTACAAATAAATTGCATTTTACGAGCATTCTGCAATTTTACACCTAACACTAGCTTTGGAGTTTGGTTATAATGTGTGGCTTAAGGACAAGAAAATAGTTAAAGAACCAATGTACTGATTATATTGTACATTTCACTTTTTAATTGTCAGTGTATTTGTGGTACATGGTGAGTGTCAGTACCATGAGGGTGGCTGAGGGGATTATTGAGATGGGTAAAAGATGAGCAGTGATTAAGGCTTCACTATCCCACTCGTTCCTTGGGGCTACAGTAGAAGAGAGTAGGCTCTGGAGAATGAGGAGACACCAGGCGTAAAGGGAAAGGAGAGAGGATGCCTCCTGAGAAGCACACAGCTGATTAGCACACAGAGCCAGAAGGGACTTGTCTATTATTAGCACAGACTGACTGAACTGTAGTCTGAGGAAATGTTTCTTCGCGTCTAGTCTCCTTAATTTTAACTTAATTTCTTGAATTTGATTTTCACTGCACGTACAATAAAGATGCTAAAACCACAGGGAAATAGAAAAAGTGCAAATGGAAAGCAACAATAACTATACCGACAATAAAATATAAGTGGCCCCAACAGGCCCACGAATGACAATGTAAATCTGTAATAATTTATCTGACAAACAAAAGAACAAACAATTTACAATAGTTACAATTTTGGGGGATGTTTGATTTTTGAGTGAAATTACAGAATATAATATCACCTGAATCTACCTACCATACTGTAAATCACTATATTTTCACATTTACATATCACATTTTCAAGTTCCCCCAAATGTATATTATATGTTTTAATTCAAGTCAAATTTCTCTTAAAATGTAACTTTTTGTGATAAATATAGTTGTTTTCATGGTAACTACATAATGCAATGCTTTCTCCACAAACTGATGGGGTCATGGCTTTACACTGTGCAAGAACAGTGTGCTTCATGCTCTTCCTGTCTTCTGTACATGCAATACTTCACTGAACCAGTGAGGTCAACATCATTGGGCCTGCACTTTTGGACAGAATACATAACACTAGTGGATATATTATTTGATAGAAACCCTAAGAATTTCTGTACAAAATCTATCCACTCATAAAGAGCCAGAGAGAAAGTGTGCAGGTTACTGGTCCACAAGGCTAGCAGTGATACATAATTCTTGACATTTAGTATAGCTTTACAGTGTAAGCTTAGCTCTGCCCTCTGGCCTTCCTGGCTGTGGCTCATTACACCCTGATGCTTCTAGGTGGGCTTTTACTTGCCTGGCCTCACTTTAATAATACTTACATTCTTGACACAATAAAACAAATGCAATTATTTTGAAATATTAAGAGGCATAATGGCAATAATAAAATTAAATAAACTATTTAATTCTAAACAGTGTTAAAATAAATCTATTGAAAACATAAAAGCCAGCAGTGCACCAGCTGGTAGTTGTGGTGTACTCGAGATAAGTGCGTTGGGTGTGCAGATATGACTACAGCGGTTTAAAGCATGCTTAGGGACAGTCTAATTACACACTTAAGAGAATATGCTAATAGTGTCTGTCTTTATATGAGTGAGAGAGTGTGTCTAATGACAGGAGAAGCCTGCGGTGGGCTCTGTACGCTGTCAACTGCACTAATGCTACTCCCGCACCACCACTCCCTGTCTGTCTGTCTACAACTGTATACTGTATCTGAGGCTGAGCTGTTTTGAGTTTATTTAAGTTTTCTAGGATGGAAAAGGAGGTTTACTTAAGAAACTTTGTATTTAACTGACAGTGTCAATAATTGCCCCTAGTACTGTATCTGTGAGAGAGAATGGTTGCCTATAGTTCTGCATATTGTTCAGGGTATATAATATCAGACCAATAGTTGCAAGGAAAAAAAGTCAAAGCAAGTGAATGTAGAGAAATACCTCTGCCTTGGCATTATTGGTATTTTAAATGCAATCAGTTTCTAAATTTTTTTGGTATAACTTTACATTAACACATGCCCAAAAACCAAAACCAATCTTGCTGAAATGTATGGTTTGTATTTGGCTGAATCGTGTCTGATAACTTGTGTTAGACTCATACATCACGACGCGAGCGGAGCTAAAATAAATGTTGCTGTGATTGTGCGTTTGCCAACAACGCCTACTCCTCTACCTCTTTTATTTCTCTCAAGGTCTTTTCTACTCTCGTCCACTCCCTCCTTTTATATCACACCTTACATTACTCCGTGGTGAGAGGCCAATCTGCAGCAGTGAGAGAAGTGCCCAGGCCTGTGCCACTTTGATTGAAGCTGTTGCACATGAGAATAACCACTAAGGCCTTGGCCATCTTAAAGTTTCCCTTCCTGGTTGGAGGTCAGATTAAGTGGTCAACCCGCACCATGGAGCTTTGAACATGAGTGATTTCCATTAAGAAAGAGTATATTTTTGACATTTCTATCTCTTAATTATTTCAGTAGAGGGTGGTAACTCAACATACTGCAGCACCTGCCTGTGAATACCAGAAAAGAAATAATAAGAACTGAGAGTAATGAACATAGAGTAAATGAAGGAATCTATCAATTTGAGCTCATGGACAATATACCATGTTACCTATAGAGTGCAACAGTGCCCGCCCCGCTCTGGTTACGGAAGTAAAACCCTATTCATTTTTGTCATAGACTTCCATATTATTTGAGATTAAAGAGATTTTAAGAGATTAAAATGTTGATGGAAACTAATGTGCTATGTGGTAAAAAAAAAAAAAAAAAAAAAACAGCTAAGAAAGAATTGTAATATGAAAACTCGCTTTTTCTGTTTACAAGATACATCTATAGATTGAAAATATTCACGCAATGAACGTGAGATACCAAATAGCTCATTAGCGTCCATCAATCTTTGAAACTTATAATATAGATTTTTTTTCTATGGAAGTCTATATGGCAAAAATGAATGGGATTTTAACTTTTGGGCACTGTTGCGCTAAATAATACAGTTTCTCTTGTATTATATGAATTTTCTCTTTACTGTACATGCTAATAAAAAATAATACAACTTTTACTTCTGTATCTATGACTTTTTCATATAATCTTTGTGAACTACCTTCTGTATTTTGATTTTCAATAAACAGTATATTTGGTATTTCTTATCTTTAAGACACATGTCTAAGCTTCTTGCTTTACAAATTTCAGTCTGTGCCATAACACTGAAATCTTCCCTAAGACGTGAAAGGCATGCAAAAACAAGACTTTAATCTAAACTACTTTTCTTTGTAGAGTCTTGCAAATGTGCTGATGACCCAATTACGAGTCCTCTGACGCATACAAAATACATCTAAAATGTTCTTGATTTGATTGAACTTCAGCAGCCTGATCATAATAGCTCTACAGGATTCATGATTTGGAAGATAGATTACCCCACTGTTTATGAAGATGACAATAGGCAAATCAGAGAAAAGTTTTGAAAATGAACCAAAGGTATGAAAGGTAAAAAAAAGGAAACTTTAAATGCTTTAACAATTGTAGCATGTAGGAGAAAGTAAAAGTTTGGCAGAAGGTCACACTTTTTGTAAAAAAATATAAAAACTGTCTGCTATATGAAGGCAAAGTGACTGCCATTACTAATGTGATTAAAGAGACTCTAAATTGTATGCTGCTTTTACAAAGTGGGAGGGGACAACAGTGATATTTTTGGCAGATGGCTCTGACTCATCAGCTCAGAATCAAATCTTTTCAACTATACATGCATTCAAGGAAGCAAATGCTCACAGCAAACCAGTTACATAATTCAGGCAGCCTACAAGCCACTATTATTTACAAATTTCACACAACTTTACTAACAATGTACTTTTCTAGAGCACTTACTTGCTGGTGTTTTCAAGCTATTTTTGTTAAAAGAAATTACCATAAGTAAAAAACACAACAGGTGCTGGATGAAATAAACTAAGGCCACTATATACAGTGGTTCCTTGGTAGGGATCTAAATTGACTTGTATTTGTTTCTGTAGTAATGTTGGGTCTGGCTACTTACGCATCTATATCGGTCATCAACTCCAACTTGCTGGGAAAAATCTCTGACAGAAGGACTCTGACAAAGGACTTTCCAAATGATTCCAGTTTTGATTCCAGGTGCTGAAAGCACAAAACAAAAAAAGACAAACAAGATTAAGAGTAGCCTAGTAGTTTATATTAAAATGTGTTAAACTAATAAAGAACAATTTTAACAAAATTTGCCAAAATGTAGAATAACAAGCTCCTAGTTTTAAAGGTACTTGTCTTATTATGACACATGTGACTACCTGTCTTGAGTATAATACATGGAGAAGTGTTACAAACCATTGCACTAGTGGCCTTGGGGCATGTAGACTGTTGAAATGAGGACACACAATCTCACCTCCAGGACTTTAGGGCTGCCCTGACGACCCAACGAGCCCAAGATCAGGCCCCATCTCTGGGCTGAGCGAGCTTTGTCAATAGCCTGGAGCCTTAACTCTCGCATGGCACTATGGTCATAATATTCCCTGGAGAATACCTTGCTGTAGGGATCATACCTTTGGACAGAAACAGATGTGTGCTCAAATGGTGAATGGCAAAACAATACATCACAATATGAGAATATATTATTTTTGACAAAATAATATAATCCAATCAGAAAATGTCAACTATGAAAGTTGTACATAATAGGGAAATGCACTAATTCTCAGTGCCACCAAGGGCTTTAATTGAGAATAAATGTTTGTTTATGAGAAATACTTGATATTGCTATAAGAATTAATGTAATTACAGGTAGACTTTTGATTTAAAATACAACATTATATAGCTAAAGACATATTTAAATGTGGTTATACTTAACTTTGAGGTTTAAGACATTAAAAGTATTAATTATGTATGTCAAATACCTGTAAGCTGGTATCTCTGGATTTGCAATCATAATCGACTCCAGGTGAAATCTTCCATCTCCCAGATAGCTGCAGTAAAATGAATAACAATATATAGGTCACTGAACACACAAGAGATTCTGACAGGACATGCACAGTATGTTATCTTTTAGGAAATGTAAATAAGAATCTCTAAATCCCATCCGAGCTTCATCCTTTTTTTTTTATTTTTTTTATTTTTTTTACCAAAGACTTAAATGAGACAAAAGGCGTGAGGCGGGAGTAGAAGATCCATGACCCTAATGATTGAAGCCTGCTGTTTACAGACAATGCAAGCCCTGCCAATTAACCCTGGTCTGGGGGATTCTCCAGTGCCCAGGTGGAGGCAGGGTTCTCAGACTACGTGCACAGAGATATGTACTAGTGTGTGTATGTACACCAGTATGAAGGTGTGTGAAAACACATGGTCAGGTCCCTATAGTAGTCTCACACAGAGCCTCCTCCTGGGGTCAGTTGAGAAGGTTCACACTGTTAGGCTAAGGTCCGTACCCCGCCTTATTACTGCGGTCTCCATAGGTCCACTGAGACAGGCTGTGCAATTAAACCCACTAATTGGCTGGCGTTTAGAGCACCGTGGAACATGCTGGGGGTGGTTTTAGATATATATTAATTTGTAGACATGTCTAGCATATACTTTCAGAGCCACATGTTCATATATAATTTTAATATCATAGTATGACAGGGCAATGTAATGTTAAGTGGAACTACTGCTGAAACGCTTGTGCTTAGCAACATCCAAGGCCTTCACATTATTCTTTTGTCAATGAGTTCTCTGCACTTGTTCATATGTGTGTTGCTCTAAAAGGCCCCACTATCCTCTGCAAAATGTTGAAAAATGTGTAGAGCAAAAGTAGTAGGGGAGGCGAGACTAAATCATTAGTTTTACTTTATTATACATTTTCTAGGGTTACCTGTGGATTTGCTCATTATAGATGTATGAGAGACTTTCTAATGCTTCAATGCAAATTAGCTCATATGTCTTTATCTCTGCATTTGCCTAGTCATTTAGAAGCACAGATGAAGAAAAATAATTACAATCTTCGGTATATCCCCTTTTGCATCATGTGGTAAAGAGATATTGTATTGGTTTGTTTAGAAACACAATAATTGTGTGCTATAATGAGCATGAAATAGACTTTTTTTTTCTGTGTAAACAAGCTCAAGGAGGAGTACAGAAAATATATAAATTATCTAAAGATTATTCCTTGGATGTTTTATGTTTGTAACACATTTTACTTTAATAGAATCATTGAACATATTTATTACACTTCCATATAAAATTACGATTCCAAAGTTGTCAGTTTAAAACTTTTGTATATTTCATAGTGTTGCACAGTATAATGATATTTTTAGTCACACCACATTGCGTATCACCTTTCGGCTGTTTCTGAGTGGGTGTATCGGGAGCACGACATGATTAGTTGTCACACCAAGCCTTGTCTGGTTACTGGTATGATGTCATTCTGTACTCGGTCCATGCCACATGTGTGACAATAGCTGGGCTAATTATGAAACTAGGTGGGAAGTGACAGGACGAGTCAAGATTATGTATTCTGGTTTCGTTCTGATAAATGACAAAAAGAAATAGGGAGAGCTTCTTACATTATGGCATTGACAATGCGGTCCAGGCGAGGGGAGGTGCAGCCCAAAATTTCTCCCGGTGACAGAGGTCGACACTGGGGAACGAGCACATCATAGTCGGGCTTGAGAGCAGCACTCACAGCCTGCAGCACAGAGGGAAAAGTGAGAAAAACAATGAGAGATCAACATGGACTGTTAACATGTTACAGCCATTTCTGAAATAAACAAGAACCTAGTTTTTTTAAGTAGAGTCGAAAAATATTAAAAATATTAGATTGACAGAATTAAAACATAACACTCACTGACCACTTTATTAGTTAGACCCCCCCTCCTTACCTTGCTTCCGGGTATGGCTAGTAAAGTGGCTTTTGTGTTTATTGTAGTAACACTTCTAATATTAATTGTTGAATTAAGTTTTTTTATTTTTCAGTGAGACTTGTAATATTAAAAAAAGATGAGAGTTAGAACAATTAACTGCGTGGTTGGAAGTAGATGGAGTGAACTATTTAGAGCATATTTTAAATCACTGAGTGGGTAATAATAGTGATCGATCAGCTCTTTCCTCCCACAAAGTTTGACCTCTTCAAGCCTACACAATATCAAACATGAGAGAAATATGGAGGCATGCATAAAACTACAAAGGCCAGGCTATATGTACAAATATACCCACAAAAACATGACCCGCACAAGGTTGATCTGGGTTTAAAAATACCACTGACTGTAAGTGTAGGCTCAGAGTGTTGGTTCAACAACACAGTAAAGGTAAAAATACAGTTAAATATTGTATAGTTGTATACAGTAGCTGCTGCTGCCACTGGGGCTTATGTAATGAACAAAGGCAGGCACCATGCTGAACCAGGATGCTTTCTAAGTTCATTGCACATTTTAGATCGAAAATATGAGCCGCACAATATCTCAAAGCTACACTGAACTAAGGTGAATGCAGGGTGAGCTTATTCTGTGCTATAAACAAGGATGACCAAACACTATAGTATAAATGTGTGCCTCTACAGTTTATTTGTAGTATACAGTAAGCACAGTATAGTGAAAGTGGTTCGGGCGGGCAGGTCTGAAATACCTTAAACGTAAGTGTAGTTGACCCTTCTAGTTTTAGGTTGTATTCAGAAAATGTTTTTAATCTAATCACATGACCATACTTTTCCTTCAAAATTCCACTTCTATGTGTTCCATTTATGTGCCATAAATATCATTACCAACAATAGAAGCCAAGGCAATGCAGAAAACACATTTAAGCACATTTCTACTTTATTGCATGTCTCAACCCCTGCCTAAAACATTACATAGTGCTGTATGTCTTAGTTTAGTTCGCCAAAAAATAAATGATTGTTATGAGTCTCCTAGTCCCAAAAGTAGGCCATGAAAATCAATTAGATTCTTTGCTCAATTACCTGCAGTGCAGCCACAAACTGGATAGTGCTGACAAGTGCCAGAGATTGTCCAGGGGTGAAGTTGAATTTGACCGTGTCCAGGAAGTGTGCATTGTCCATCTGGATGTCCACAAACACATACAGCATCTTAATACCTTTGGTGGAGTCTATGGGGACTGTAGAGAGTGAGACAGAGACAAAAGAAAGACAGATGAATTATTCACTGTGTTATGTCAGGTAAAAGCCCGCAGTGTATACACTATTGATGGCGCCTCACACATTAACATACAGCACATGTTTCAGGGGGATACAGATTAAAGTAAACTTGTATCTTGTACATTCATTGTATAAAGAAACAACAGTGAAAAAAATCAATCCAGTTTTGGTTTATGACAAGGTATGGTTTAGGACTGAGGCAAACAAGTTTATACCAGGACTAAGATCCAAAACAAGAAGAAAGATGTATCAAAACCACTAAACCAGATCCTAACCAGGTCTTAACCAATCACAAATGGTGGCTATTTAAATTTAAACCAGGTTAAAACAAGGTCTAAACCAATGGCACTGAGGCTAAAACTTGTTGAAATGAAAAATGAAAGCGTGACTTGTGAACTAGATCTGAACTAAGACTTAGGACAAAACTAGGTCTAAACCAGGACTAGACTGCCAGACTAATTTAATTCTAAATGATTCTCAACCAAGGCTAAACTAGGTTTAAATTTAGAACTGTATTTGTGCCAAATCACAATAATTTAATTGAAGATTCGTACCACACATCACATATTTGGGGAAACTACTTTAATTGAATATATACCTAGCACATTCATTCAATCTTTGCAACAGGCTTCCAATCTCTGAATTATAAGTGAAACTCACTCTGCGGTGGTCCTGGCACATGTGGGAAGTGATGCGAAAACCTCAATTATTTAGGGAAGGAGAAGGACACATGCGAGATTACTATTAATGCTATTAATTTCACAGGCCATTTACTACGCACCAGGCCCAGGGAGAGATAGTTGCTAGAGATGTGTTGAGTTAGATGGCGGTGGGCAAAGTAAGGCAAGAGTGCATTTAAAGCAGGGTAAGTCGGAAATGAAGAAGATTAATTGTGATTTAAGTCTATTATTATAATTATCCCATTTTTGGTGTTGCATTTAGCTGGGCATTAAGACAAAGCTAGCTTTTTGTTATGATTAGGTAAATGGGCCATTACAGTGTGAATATTTTATAAGAAATGCAGATCGCGTAATGTCCTGGATTAAAGCAATGTGGGAGAAAACAAATTTAGAAAATGGCTTAAAAAGACAGGACTAAGGTAGAAAACAACCACATATAAAGAGCTACTGTATACACAGACTTTTAGATATAATCCGGTCAGACTTGGTTTGTCTTGTCCTGATTTCAAGAAGTAGTAGTTTAGTCCTGAGTCCTCATGGTCCTTGTTTAGTCCTTGTTATTTAGTTTATTTATTGTTTAGTGTTTATAGTTTCTTACTAACACAATGATTATTCATAGGTTTGTCCAATATACGGTGGCTTCTGTCTGAATATCAGTCCTGATTACACCAGAGAGAACAACAACAAATGCAATGGCATCGTAAGGAAGAAATGTGAATTTGAAAACAGATCAGTTTGATTTAAAGATGTGTAGGTGACTGAACAATGGACTGAGAATTCCAAAGCATGTGGATTGGGAAGAATGGAGTGGAAAAAGTAATAGGATACCATCAGTGCAGATTTGGGAGCTGCGAGAGGGTGTTTTGGGTTGTCAATTAACTGGCACCACAAGTGAAGAATAGGTCTTTACTGAAATGCAATGGAAAGAAGAAGACAGGGGCTTGAAGAGGTGGGCTTTTCCAGAAGATAGGAGTTGAATACATAACTAGAAAGCACTCAGTGCATACCAACGCCAGGGCAGCTAATGTCCCCTATGCACATGTAAATAGCTTTGTGAAATGTCTTTATGTAGAACTCATTTTTTTCAATTGTATTTGATAGAACTGAGTATAGTACAAATAGTGCAAATAGTAGTTATGTTTAGTTTTGTCTGTGTAAATTATTAGTAA
>JAVQKG010144512.1:0-10133 GCA_036025885.1 Hypseleotris bucephala | reverse complement strand
GTTGTTATAAGTGATATCGCTGGTTTTAACTGTTTTAGGGCATTTTCTGTAAACCTTGATTATTGCTGTGCCTAAAAATCCCAGTAAATCTTAGTGTACTGATTGACTGATTAGCTATTTGGGTTATCAGCTGAACAGTTGAGTATCTAATAAAGTGGCCACTGACAGTATAGTTTTTACAGTGTTCAAAGTTGATTCTTATTCTGCGGACCTAATCCGCAACTATTCCCGCTGCTCCATCCAATGACATAGCATCTACAGTTACAAAGTTATTGAAAACTGCTCAAAAATTATGTTTGTGTTCTCTTTACAACAAACATCTTTTCTCATAAACATTTTACAAGTTTATTTTTTAGGTCCACAAGAGCTTTACAAGAAAGTTAAACTAATATTGAATCTGGACTTCAATACAGTGTTGTGATGTGTTTTTACATAGTTCTGCGGCGTAGATATCTCTTGATTGAACATAGTGCCTTGGTGATTCAGCCATTGAGGTCTCTAATTGCTAATCCTGTCAGTTTAATTAAAGTTCAAAACTACAGGAACTCTTTTAAATCACCCATGCGTATCGTGCCTTTTGTGGATATTCTTTATTTTTCGACAGCCCACCCTCTCGTCTCTGCTCTAGCCTTGCACTCAAATTTACCACACTGTATTTTGCTAATGGGCTACAGTTACTAGCTTTTCTCTGGAGGGTCCAACAACTTAAATCATTCATTTACACAACTTTTGTTGTTATTAAAGACTCTTCACATTGCAGCAGTGTGTGTAGCTTTGAAACCTAAATGTTTGCCCATAACGTAATAAGGGGCTCGTCCGGGAAATGGTTGAGCCCCCAATTATTTAAGAGGAACAATAAACAACAGCTGCAGTCAACTTTTTTAGTCATAATTGTACTCTGAGCTACAAACTCCTAACTTATGGTTGTGGGGTAACAGTGGCTCCAGAGCAGGTTGTCCGCTAAGGGTTGGCGGTTTGAACCATGTTGCCATTGTGTACTTAGGCAAGACACTTCTTCTCCCTTGCCTAAATGTGAATGTGTTGGTGTGATTGTTATAGTGTGTTTGATGATGGCATCTTTTTGTCAGTCTGCCCCATGGTAGCTGCAAAGATAGCTTACCACTGATGTGTGACTGTGGACTATTTTTCTTCTTTCCATCTGTTGTGTTCATTTTGACCTTACAGATAACTTGCCCTGCCTTTCAGCACGCCTCTGTAAAACACTCATAACTACAAACGTCTCCACCTAATAACTTCTATTTGCTTTTTCTTCTGAAAGGCAGTGCACATTTGCAACCTTCCAGGATTTGTGTTTTTACTTCCACACACCTTTGCTTTTAAGTTGTGTTTCTTTGATTTATTTCTTTTTGGCAGAGAACAAAAGTCAAGTTAAACCCTCCTGTGTAAAGCGCACTCACAGTTAGACAGGTGGGTTCAATTTAGGGCTTCACAATGCGGTGCAGTAGTGTTTGTTTTCTATGAGTACTTGTCTCTCTCATTCTCTCGCCATCTCTAATCTGATAGTATTTCTGATCCAGGGCCAGACAGAAACAACTGTTACCTACAGCCTCAGTGAATAACAAGCAGATCAGCTCTGCTGCTGAATCGTGGGCCGTCAGATAAACACTTGGCACGCATGTGGTTGTGACTGCGGACATATTGGTCACCGTAGTGATACACTGAAGGATGCCAAGCCGTAGCCCTGGAGGATTTTATACTTGGATGAATACCAAGCTGAATACCACTGTGTCATATACACTGCACATTAATTGACTTTCAGGGTTAATTAAAGTCCCAAACCTACAGACTGGTCAATCATTCTAATAACAATTGTGTGCACTATGTAGATAATTAGTCTGTTACCTGTTGTTAAGAGCTTCATTTCCAGGGAGCATGATGTTCATATTGCCATTGTGTCCTTTAGCAAGACACTTTATTTGCCTTCAGTGTGTGACATGCATGAATGTGTTTGTATCTGTATCTGCTACATGTCTGTCTGTCTGCTCCAAGCAGGCTATGGATTCATAGGTAGCCTACCCAATATATTATGATTTTGGTGCGAAGCTAGTGGGAAATTGCTTTAATTGGAGTGGTGATTCCATACTTCACCGTTAAAGTGCGTGTGACTTCCGATTGTGGGTCAAATATACTTGTGGACTATTGGTGAAGCAGGATTGTTAACGTAATTCGTGACTTCACCAACTGCAAACAATGCGCACGTTCTTCTGTTGACCAATGGTTTCTGCATCTACCAACTGTTTGATTCTGACTAATGTGATCATTTCTATTGCAGCTGACGCTGTTGGCACAAGCTCCATTCATTTATTCAGTGGTCGGGCCAGTACAGTCCTACATGGTGTCAGCATATGCCTGGTAAGATGAAAAACGGACCTCAGCTAAAGCTTGTACACATAAAGGAAAACAAATCAATCGCCCCCTGTCTGCTCTGAAACTATGGTCTTTTGTCAGTGTCTTGTTGATACCATTTCTTCCTGATTTGGTCGTTTTTGAAGCACTGTTCAGATGATGGGCCTTGGGCTTCACAGTGCTTCCCCAGATGACAGAGTATTTGTGGACTTTATTGAGCCAGGAATCTTGGGAGACAGCAAATTTAGTTTCTGTGAATCCTAGAAGGGAAAATTAGAAAGTCTCTATTTGATTAGCAGAGTAATTTTCACTCCGTGTTTGAGTTTGGACCAGCAAAAAGCTAAAGTTTTAGCGTGTGGGTGTTAAAACAATATTTACAGTTTATTTCAAAATTCCATCTAATTAAAAGGAATTTTGGTTTATTACATTCTTACTGGTAAATGATCTTCAATTGCAGCTGTATCTGTAAAATTACTTACTGGAGGGTACTTCAAACTGAAATTATAGCAAAATTCTTAAAAATAAATTTGCCAATATGTCAATTAATAAGCGTATCTCTAGAGTATTCAATTTGTGGGTAAAATGTGGACTGGATTTGTTTTGTTCTAGCTGGGTAAAAACTGCGCTATGCCAAAACTGTTATGATGTAAACAACCAACCCTGTTTCAAAGTTTAGCAATATCACACCATTTCCACTGCACTTCTACTCAGACAATTCAAAGTGAAATGCCATAATTGATAAGAAAAAGTATCTATTGAGTGCTAGTTTGATATAGGAGATGTCATGAGGCTGTTGACAGGACTTGTGTGTTGTCCGAAGCTGGTATAGTAACATTATATATGGGTTCTTTCCAATAGTTTGACAAACTAAAAGGCAGTGAATGACGCGGCACTCCCTTCTTAAAGATACATTATCAAAAAGACTGCCAGGCTTTTGACATGCAGATAGAAAAACTCAGTCTTGGCAGAGCAGAGGAAACCAGTGGAAAGTCTACAGAACGAAAAGAAAATACAGTCCATTGAGTGTAGTCCTGTCTGTGTATGCCGCTTATATCCAGATGAGCGGGAGCAGCACAGAGGGGAGAAGCAGGATGAAGAGGGGGGCTGATATTTGTGGGGTCCCCCCTCGTAGAGATTCCTGGTTGATCTTCTCTTGGTTGGAGGGGGCTCTCGGGGAGTCGGAGGCTGAGGAGTGGCTGGTGCGTCTGGAGCACATCTCATAAAGGTTTCCAGAGAACTGCATCTTCTTGGATTCTTGACGCAGTGACTCCCAGACAGCAGCGGCCTCGTCGGGACAGCCCGCCATCGCCACGTTGGCACAGTCGTGAAACTCATCCCAGGACCTGCAGACAGAAAGAATTTAGAAGTGTTGGTAAATAAGATGAGTCAATACTCCAGGACTGTTTTTCGAAATACCACAAACACTGGAAGACACAGACAAACTGAATTATGTATCTGTACAGTAAATATCAAACATTTTAGCAGCATGTATTTGATAAGAATAGATACAATGTTTTATCTTGCATATGAGCTAACTTACAACCACATTAAAGCTGTAATTTGGAGATTTCCTAAAAGACGTTGGCCTCTAAAGCAACATCAATTCAGACTTTTTGGGTTAGCCAGGGGAAGGACGGAAAATAAAATGCAACTTCTATCAATGTGGTAGAGAGTTGATGTTGCTGTATGAGGCCTGAGTAGGGACGGAAGGGAAGTAAAAATAATAATTAGGACAGATTTCCTACTTTGACCATAGAAAGCATTCAGACTAGAACTTTAAAATAACAATTGCAAGTAATCCAGTGTATATGAAAATTAGGATTTACTGGCATACTGGACTGGCCTGATTTATTTTACCAGTGTGATATAGAAAGACAAAAAAGACAGAAAAGATCCAGATAGGGATGCAACATAGGAATATTCTAGTTCAGGGTTAAATGCACATTGTTTTATTAAATTATCTAACAAGCTAACAAACCAGCCAACTCATAAAAAACGAAACCAGCAAGGTCATCAAATTTTAATAATACATGAACTAAACATGGAGGTTTATAAGCACTCAACTACCTTAAAAATTCTATACTGTAATCAAAGTAACAGCAATATGAAACTAAATGATTGTTAATACATATGCTCTTTCAAAGGCATGTGATTTCAGTCAATGGGTTTTGCTCCTTTGACTTCTGTTGATGTTGCCAAGAGACCATCAGATGTTTTTGTCGGCAGTGAGAGGAGCGGTGGCCTGCAGGTCAGACTGAGTCATAAAGTCAAACAACACTTGTCATGAACTCTGCTTTTGTTGCTTTGGTACTTAGAATACAGCATCATTTTGATAAGGTTTACAGAAAAAGGAGTTTCTCATGCTTCGGTTTTGGAAATTTTTCTCCTTTCATCCACTCAAAGAAAGTATTCAAATAAATAAATGTTTTGCTTCTCAATTTAGACTTTGGTAGTGATATTTTTAGAACCATCTCACTCTCCTTCATCACCACCACAGAAACAAAACCATTTCACCATCCACAGTGACTTCAGTTCCCCTTTTAGTTTTCATTATTACAAATCAGGGTCAAATTTTTGGACCCAGTCTTTACAGTAGACTAAAATTACATCCATTTGAAGAGGCCCTGATTGAAAACCACACAAAGTCAGTCCGTTAATTCTGCCTCTCTCGTGATGTGCTGGCTAAGTCGTCTCACAGGAGATCCAGGCTGTGTTAACTCATCGCTGCAGCAGAAACACAAGCAGATGGCTCTGTTCAAATCAGTCTGACAGGGAAACTCTTCAGGACCAAACCCCACAGAGCTCAAACCAACTCAGACCAGCCTATTCACAGATAAGAGCATAGTTCTTTGTTTAAGCACAAAAGACTAGTCAAAATGTTGTTTGATATAACCATATGTTGTGTAACTAAAAACACCATGGAGACTGAGGGAAGGTTAGTCGGGAATTTTGCTAGACAAATGTGATTTGTGATCAAACTAGAAATCACTTGGCGAGCACAGACTTCCACCAAGGCAAGGCACCATTTTCACAGATCAATCTCAAAATTTAATCAACTGGTCTAAGTGTCATTTCTGACCTTCCCTGAAAATGTAAAAATCTGCTAGCTATGCTCCTTGGCAGAGTTAACAACAAGCACAGAGAAAGATGTTTCTGCCCATTTCCCACTTAACCAGCAACGATCATCAAGTGTCAACAAATTTAAAGAACTATTGGACAAACTCTTTAAAACTTGATTTTTTTTGTATATGTGTCACAACATAGATTTCAGTTTCAGTGAAAGTCTACTTACTGTATTTTTAGAAAACAACTGGAGAAGATTTTTGGTGAATGTCATTTGCAACGAGTGCATTGGCTTCAATCCCTCACTGTAGCTGTGTAAAAGTGATCTCTAAAACAGGTGATGAGACGAGACACTCTTTGCTGCATTAAAAGTTAAGTTGAGATCTCACTTCTGAAATGATCTACAGGCATCCAAGAACTTCTTAAAGACACAATTCAGAGGACATTTTTCTTTTTGTACTCTGTCATTTTAAGGACACTTGACTCTGATCACAAAAAGCACAACCACACACACAAAGCACACACACACATCAAACATTTTACATCTCTTTTTGACTAATTTCAACTTGTATTTTCACTCCGCTGTCACTGCATGTAACTGATGTGTTGAGACCCATCTTTCACTGACAGTTTGTTGCATGTCTTTACTGCATCTATATTTATAAGTTGTATGAGGAGTAGGTTTATAAATGACTGTCCCATAATGTGCACATGTACATCTGGCTTGGGTCCATGCTTACACAATCCGGAGGGCAGTCCTGACAAAGCAGCTTTTACCCGGAGCACTGGGAGGAGCGTGAGTCTGCAGCATCTGTCTACAGCAAGTGTGAGCCAAGATGATGACCACGTCAGAAAGAGAAGAGGAGCAAGTGATCAGTGCAGTGGTGCAGTCACACAGAAGTTTACTGTGTGCAATGTCAAGACCACATTAATACTTTGACCATAGCAAATTGTGCAGTTTTACGTAATACTTACTATATTTTAACTTAATCTGTAATCTGTTATTGTGTAAATCTAATGGCAAGTGGTGAATTATGTGACTTTTTCCTCTTGCATTTGCATTCAGTTGTTTAATTACTGATTAGGTGATGGCAGCGCAGTTAGTGCTTTTGCAGCAAGGAGATTGTGGGTTTGATCCTCTGGGCCGGTCCACTACAATCTCTCTAGAGTCTGCATGTCTTCCTTGTGTTATCGTGGGTTCTCTCCAGGTATTCTAGCTTCCTCCCACTACCCAAAGGCATGCATGTGTTAGGAGAATTGGTCAATCTAAATTGTCCCTATAACGAATGAATGTGAGTGTGAATGGTTGTCTGTCTGTGTATGTCTCAGTGTCAGCCCTGCGACTAAATGCCATTGTCCAGGGTGTAGGCGGGCACCTAAGCCTAAGTGACCAAGACAGGTTTCAGACACCTGCGACCCCTAATGGGAAAAGCGGGGTGAAAATAGGTTTAAGATTATTTCTGTTTATGTTTGTAGTCCCATTGTTCTAAATGAGGTGGAAAAACTACTTAAAAAACACATTCATAAGGAAGTTTATAAAGGGATTTTTGTGTGTGAAATCTGCTATAGTGACACTTTGGGATCATAATTCACTGGTGATATTTAGTGAATAGCAGAGCCTGTGAGTGCATTCTGTCAGAGTGTGTTGTCACACAGGTATAAGTGCTGAGAGCAGAGTCACAGGTGTTGCAGAGACAGCACAAACCCACAGCGAGGAGGACCCTGACAGACAACCAGCTGCTTTCAAACAATAAAACCTCAGAGGAACGCTACTAACATGCTACTGCTGATGCCCCAAAACCTCAAAACACCCATTCACTATTTTCATGTGTTTAGTGAAATTATAATAGATAATAATAATTATTAAAAAAAAGAATAATTACAATGAATTTAATTCGCATTACTGTTTTATAAGTTACGTATTTCTAATAAGACATTGGTCATTTAAAAATTTGGCCATACCATAGCCTTTGTAATGAGAGGCAATAGGTCACATGTGTTAGACCTTGCAAGACAGGCAAGGTTGGTGTGTTAAATGGAAGAAAAAAAAATTATGGTTGAAGATGCAATGCCGCAAACTGAAAGAAGTTTATAGATGTTCCTGAATAGCTTTTATTACATTTGCAGACAACAGCTACTGGCCTTCACCGAAGTTTCACATCTTTTGGAGAAAATAAATCTTGATGTTCACAGTATTGAAGGCACTGAGAAATAGTGACCAGACCTGCACACAGATCCGAGTTCTATAGACTCTTTAGAAGTCTGTAAACAGAAAGATCCCAGAATGGAGGCAACTGGAGACAAGAGCATAATACATTTTCAATTGAGAAATTTGAATTTTCCACAAAACTTGCCAAATGCCAATCACTTTGCTACATGTTGGTAATCTCAGAATCTGGTTAGGAAACAATAGTGAATGTACTTCACATTGCATATTTATATAATGTGCACATTAATACAGTGACTTTTGGCTGCAGGCAAAATTCTTGATGTCTAGGTTTTACTGGACAAGTCCTTAAATGTTGATGACCACAATAGTTTTTTCATTGTTTGCACAGAATTATTCTATCCCTTACCACAAATCCTATTTTTGTAAACTTAACTCACCTTTGCCTCTAGTTGCCTCCATTCCGCAATTTTGAACTTTACACATGACAAACATTTTAAAAGGTTTATTATGTTAATTGAAAAAAATAATCCAATATGTATAAGTCACAATGGTAAAGAATATACAGCAAAGCCTAACCGAAATTCTGGATCTAATAATATAATATCCATAAATAGCGTTTTTTGACACCTCTACGAATAGCCCTACACTTGTGATATTACTGGCCAGCACTTAAACACCCATGAACCCTCTCCACTCTTCAGGTTCAGTTATGGCGTCATGGTAACAGACAAATATTGTTTTTTATCTCTTATAATAACAAAGGTCTATATTTGCAATGTGCCTCTTTGAGTTGAGAGTGTTGTGCTCTCGGTGGCACACTGTGAAATCATCGTTTTTGTGATCAGCTCAGCGCCTTTCATCACAGATCTGGATAGCAGAGACACATTATCCTATTGAAGTAATTTTAAGGTCAAGTAGATCTGAGGCACAAATATATCCGGGCAGCACACTAATTATTCATTAGTCTGAAAATAACCCGTCATATATAGATGTGATGTTAAAGTTTGTCGCTAATGTCAGTAATGCTAGACTTTTTTAGAGTTTCTTGTAGTAAGCTGAGAGCGCGTCGTGACTGTTCTGTCCAAGGCTGACAAGAAAGAAAGACAGTTGAAGGTGCAAGGTTCTAACAGAGTTGCACAAATTGAAAGAGGCTCAGAAATTAAAGGAATTTGTATTTCCTCTGCTTTTTATTTTAAATCCACACACCGACCTAACTACAGTGGCCTTGGGTGTTGACGATTGTTGATGCTTCACAAAAGTTTCTGCTCAAGAATGTGGATCTATATTTATAACTCTATGTGAAATTTGTCATTTCCTACCAGGTATGTTTTTACCGTTGCACTTTAGTCTAATGATATATTTTTGATTGATGTTTATAAATAAAATGTTGTGGATCTAGAATAAATTGATTGATTGATTCACCAACTCCAACGGTAAGGGACTAGTTGTTTTCTTGTGTGTGTTTTTTTTTCTTTTTACCTTTACCTATTCTATAACTACTTTTATCCATTCATTCAGATGCAAATTATAAGACAGTTTGTCATCAATTCACAGTTTCTGAGTCTGGCCACTATTTTCACTTTTACAGATCAACTGCCTTAGCGAAGGTCTACACAGAGTAATTCTTAAGTAAGACTTCAGCTCCAAGTTATAGCTTAGTCAGGAGATTCTTAACACAAATGCCTTTACGACAGTGTGCTGCATCTTAATATAATTGAAGATCATTGAGTGTGACAGAAATAAATAAGAGCAAAACCGCAGTGAATGAGCCTGAATGTGAAGGTTAAAAATATGAAACCAAATAGAGAGGTAGCAGAGACAATAGCAGCTTTTTGTGAGACCCGCTTCAATCAATGGTCGCTTTTTTTTTTTTGCTTTGGTTTCTTTTTTAACTGTAACCATAGAAACTAACGCTACAGTCATCATGTGAAAAATAGATAAAAGAAAATAAGTTTGAAATTATTTGTTGGTAGTGTAAGCTATTTTACTAGGTTTATTGATTATTGTTTAAAGGTGTTGAATATTGAGTTGTAGGGATGTAACGATGCATCGAAAATCAATTAAAAATCGATTTAAACTGCTTAAAATGAGCATCGATTCATAAAATACGTGATCGATTACACTTTCTCCACACGCGTTTCAATCTACTTCAGTAAAAGACGCTCCCTCTCTCACCCATGCTCCGCTCATGTCATACGCGCTGCTGTCAGCACAGACAGAGCATGTCTGCCGCGGAGAAGGTTTGTTCTCCATCCATAACAAGAACACGCGGATTAAACAGCTGTAAATATACTAAATAATATGGCCTAACCCGTTAGCAACCCCGCTAAACTAGCGCTGCTAACTTTCCAAACGGTCTAAACGCTCCCCTCCTGTGAAACACTGTTCTTATTATTTCAGAACGTAAGTCTTACCTACAACTACAGCTTAAAAGTCCATCACAGTCAGACACACGGAGGTTTGGTCAGATTAGTGTGATTGTTGTTCCCCTGCATGCTGCAGCTACTGTCTCTGAGTGGTCTCAGCGAGTGTC
>JAVQKG010144471.1:0-15757 GCA_036025885.1 Hypseleotris bucephala | reverse complement strand
CAAAGGTCAATAAATATAATTCTACAATTATATTCTAATTCAGACACAGTTGTCTTCAGTCCACAGCAAAATACCCACCTGGTCTAATAGAGGCACACTCAAACACAATATAAATGTATGAAGAAGATCTCTCTTCTGGCCAAAGCAGTCACTGTTTAATCAATGAAAAAGCACCACTTTACACTCATATACAGTACCCCTAGTGGCCAGCCTGGGAACTGCAGCTCAACTGGTGTCAGTAGCTCTGCCATCAGAACGACTGTAGCTCATTAATTATGCGTGATGACATCATGAAAGTATCGATACTCAGCGGAAGTATCGATACTAAGTATCGTGCCAAAAAAATCGCGATATATCGCAAATCGATTTTTTATTACAGCCCTAATAATAAAGATACAATATCCTGAGACTAGACGCTCAGACTAGTTTGAGATGAGGAAGAAATATGACACAACTGTACATCTACAGCAGCAGACCAGCACAAGGATGCTATAGGGTCTACCTAATAAGTGGCCAGTGGGTGTGTACAACGAGAGCTATATGAATATTTAGAAAATAATCACTTTTTAAAGCACCCAGAAGTGAGTACATTAAAAAAACTTTGTTGTGTCTAAGAGCCTAAATCACTGGTGGCCACAAACTCTCTTGCTGTAAACAGATATATTATTAGAGCCTTTTTCCCACTGGAAAGAAAACAATGCCCTTTATATTTTAGTGGTGACCAACTCCAAATAATGACAATACTTGTCTTAGCCTTGTGGCCAGGAGTCAACGGGGTGTCTGGCTGTGAGAGCACATCATTATAGCAAGAAAACATGAAACAATGCCAGAATTTTAACAGCACAGCATTTGGATTTGGAATTACATCATTGTGATTTTAAGCTACAATTTATGACTATAACCCCACAAAGTCAAGCATGCATTCTGACTTAGCATGTTTCAATGATTGAATCCAGACCATGGTTGTTGTACAGATAGATTTTAACTTGCACACATTCATCACCATGCAGATTTAACAGTACAGTAAACGCAAGTAACAGAGAACTACAACTAGAAAGAACCCACACAAACACAGGGAGGACGTGTATCTTTCCAAGACGTGCCGCACATAGAAGATATCAATTCATTGATGGAAGCAATGTAGGAATAAAATGGAGAAAAAAAACAAAGTAAAAAAAAGATGTGTATGTATAAATATGTTACCAAAAGTTATGAAAAACTAATTTCACTTTGCATTTAGTGTTGGTTTCCTTTCTTTTAACTTTTCTCAACTCTCAACAATTTCAGAAGGTGAACTCCTTGTTCTGTTAAGATCATTTTTGTCTCGACCCACTGCTGAGTTGACAAAACTTTTGCTCCCCTTCTCCGCTTGAAGCCTCTACACACACATCTTCATAGCATTTTGTCTTATAGAAGCAAATCCACTACTGTGCTCAACTCCCATGACGATTGTAAAGAAATATATATATATGCACATGAAAGCAGCAAACCTTTTTTATTCCCACATCGCTGCAGTCTCTCAGAAGGTGTTTTTTTCAGCATCACGTCGAGAGTGTAATGATCGACAGCACATCCTCTTTTCACAAACACAACAACATGAAGCACTAGTGTGTGAAGCGGCAATCATCGCACAAAACACACACACGCGCGCATCAGAAAACTAAGAGCCGATAATGAGATCCAAGTCTCAGCATTAATTTAGTTTTAGAAGCTGAGAAAAAAGCCTCTAACCAACAATAATACTGTATATCAAGTATGGGAAAATGCTATATTTATATCAATATAGATATAATTTCAGTGGACATAGTCTTTAGTTTCCAAAAATCATGTGCCAGCTGTTTAACTCTCCAATTTTATTTTATTTAATTGAACACAGAAAAAAATAATTTAATGAATCACTGAATCAATGAATCTAATCTGAATAAAACAAGCTAAAGTAGAACTGAACTAGCGCTAGTCAATACTACCCCAAGTCTGCAATCATTGCACACACATATAGAAGCATCAGGAATAGCTGGTAATGGCATTCTAACTACTGGGCTATTTGGGCTAAACTGGCTTCAGAACCAGAGAAAAAAGCCCATTTCCAACAATTATTGCATATTTTTTGTGTCAAACAATGTTGTGTTTTAAGTGGTTGTGATGCGTTCCGAATGAGTTCAAATACATAGTACACTACATCATACAGCCAAGTGGGAAGATGCTGACTTACTTTGCGTACTGTTGATTATCTCGGTCGCAGCGGGCGTCCTTGTGCTTCTCCCAGTCCTTGCCGTGTTTACATGTGGTCAGGAGGATTATATCTTCACCATTGTGGATGTGGTACAGGGCGTTCCTGGTCTCTGATCCGATGCCTGTGAGGTAGCGCTTCCCTTTAAAAACCAGCAGATACTTCCTGGATGGAGGTGCATCATTAAGAGTCACATAACCCACCGCCTCTCCCTTCAGCGGGTGCTCCTTTGGGAATAAAGGGATGGAGATGTCAAAGTTGGGTCTAAAGTTGACCACATCTGCACTAGCCTTAGCGAGCATGGCCTGTCCCACCTCAAACCCCAAGTCCTCAGTGTAGTCTGGCCACGTGCCCGAGTACAGATTAAAAATGAGGTGGTTCTTGCCGTCGTTCCACATGGGTAGACTTTGTATTCTAGTCCGTGCATTTTGGACATACTGGGCTGAAAGCTGGTCCCGGTCCAGAGTGTCCACAGATGGGACAAACAGACAAGCCTTGGAGGGGTCAGTGGTGTGGAAACGGGACTCCTCAATGGATGACAGGATCTTCTGGTAGGTCTCAGAGATCTCATCGCCTCTCTGCACTGGATAGATGTAGACTCTGAAGCCCGACTGACAGCGGGAGAAGTCAAAGCAGGTCTCCATGCGGCAGCGCTTGTTTTTGTAGATGTTGTCGCGGATGGCCCGGCGCTCACGAGGAGACGTGTGCTGGTGATGGAGCTGTGGGGTGTCCTCCTGGAGACAAACATACTCCTTTTTATCTTTTGTACTAAATTATAATACCACCTTTAAATAATCACAAGAGGATATGCAAAGAGCAACAACAACAAGGTAAATCTGCTTGAGAAAAGATGAGAAAGAATAACACTGAATCAACTGACCCGGTTCAGACTCAAACATGCATTGTGCACATGGCATGCACCACAGGGTGAGCCAAAGTTTTATACATATGTATTAATCTGGTATTCTGGCACAATTTAGTAAAAATAATATCTCATAAAACACATAAAATGTGCAAATGCAAGTTTCTAAATAATCACAAAATAAAAATTTAACTATATCTATCTCAGGCACTGACATTTTATTTAATTTATAATTAATCATAATTTATAACTATAATATTGTTATTGTTGTCCAGCCTAGTATTGCAGTATTACAGCGTCTGGGTATTTCAGACAAAATCAGTCAAACGGTATGAAATATACAAATGAAAAAAAGAAAAAAAGAAATGTACAAATGAAACAAGAATCTAAACACAACAACAACAACAAAAAACTGCCGTATAAGATGGCATTCATTTATTGCCAGTCCATGTAAAAAAGAATCTGTGTACCTCCTGCTCCCCTCCCTCCAGATAGGGCTCCAGGCGATGGGTGGTCCCGGGCCAGTGTCGGGGTGTTCTGGAGGGGCTCCTCTGAGGCAGAGGCCCAGGGACAAACACCTCCACACTGTGCTGATAATATGGGTACTCCTGATACTGGTAATGGTGGAGCTGATGGTACTGGGGAGACTGTCTGTTGTGGTGGTGGAAATCCCCGACTTGCAGAGCCCACAGATAAAGGAGGAAGAGTAGACCGGCCCCCACAGACACAAGCAGGTACCGCTTCTTGGCCTGCATGTGTGCTGCAGGGGGAGGTGATGGGAGAGGGAGCAGCGGGACAGGGGTACAGCAGAGGGGGTGAAGCGGGAAATGAGCAGAATACCAGGACAGATACAGGACACAGGACACAGGACACTGGAGGCAGGAGGCAATGAAGCCACACGGCAGACGCTTATCCACAGCTCACCATCTTGGGATTTTAAGTCACTAAAAACAGAATTCATTTAAGACATTAATAAACACACTTGATAGTAAAATAATACAACAATCATTTTTGTTTTTTGATATAAAATATTCACAAGGAAATTGACAAAAAAAATCATAAATAAGCTTATGTTACACTTTTTTTCGACAACATACTAGTATCTATATTTGCTGTGTAAAAATCTACTACATCTTGTGATATGCAGAAAAGGTCTTTACTATAATTACAGTACAACTTCTCATCAGTCTAAATCAAGGTTTAAAAGCCAAACTTACAATAAAATGTTGATCAAATAGCTGGGAGTGTAGAGTCTGTGACTGTCACTTACCTGAGTACAGAGAACACCTGTGGTCCCGGGACACTGGAGGTGTTAGGTCCTCTCCTCTCCTGCTGCAGGTCTCCACTGTTTGGAGGCACATCCTCCTCCTTTTCATCCCAAAACTAATCGCCAGTCGTCCACAAATGTATTCAAACGATCCATGTGTGGTTTATTGAGCTCCGGGTAATGGTCCAATCTCTGAAGCTACCATCCTCCTCCTGCGCGTCCCTGACACAAACTTTTTCAGCGAAACAACCAAAAGGAAACTTGCCCAGGCGTGAGGAGTCAGCACGGGCGAGTGTTAATGTAGTCCAATGTTGATAACATCGCCTTTAGATGAAATGCATTTTAAAGACACGGCATCCATCTCCACCCAGCTGTTCCTGTCTCCGTTTGTAAATCCATCCAAATAAAAGTTCCCATCTGAATGCAGGCTTCCACGTGTGTGTCTGAGCTCAAGGCGAAGCACGAACACAAATCCTCATCCCGTTTAACTTTGAGAATGCCACAGGCGCGTCTTATCACAAACCGATATCCTCGACTCGCTTTTATGATCCAAATCAGTGACGCACCATATCATCTACAGTGGACGCCCAGGTCCCTCCTCGCTTATGTCCCATTGCGACCCGGGCTTCCAGCAGCATCAGCCCGGAGTAGTTACGCTGTGGTCCGGGTGATGTGGATACAGGCTGCGCCACTGTGCAGCATCATTCACCGGCGGAGGCTGAGGAGGCAGAGACAGCAGCAGCACAGTACACGTCAGATGGATACTAGAGATTGGAGCTTAGGCAGCGGAGGTAGGCGCTGTCATTTTGAGAGAGAAATGTGAGGGAGATGAGCTGGAAAGACCAAGAGACCATTTAGAAAAACACTTGGCATTACTGACTTGACAGAGAAACAGTTGTAGAAAAAACAAGTTACATGTTACAAGTAAAATAAGTAGGCCTATATAAAAGTTTGGCTTTAGATTGGCTATTGATAGGCTATAGGCTAGATAGGCTATTGTAAGTAGGCCTATTGAAAGAATGCAATTTCTAACTCTTAAAAAAGCCAACGCGTAGCCTACCTGGTTTTGCAGTAGGTGAAATGACGTCTGCTGATTTGTGACAAGTTCTAGAAATTAAAAAAGTTAAAATTGTAGCAGATTGGCCAATAATGCTGTTTGATCGGACGATTTTAAAGTAAAATACATACATTTTAAATAACTATAACAATATTTTTGGGTGTAGGCCAACCACATGTTGCACACCTGAAGATTTTTGAAATTGTAGAACTGTTGATTTCTGCCTACAGCGTCCTCTACTGGCACCGCCATGTTGTGTTGTTATTTTGCACTTTGTTGTAAAGCACATTGAGTTTCTTTTTTGTATGAAATGTGCTCTATATATAAAACTGCCTTGCCTTTACATCTTTCATAAAAGTAGCCCACTTCTACATGTTCTCTCGCCAACAGACTGCAGCCAAAACAAGTGTAATTAAATTTTATTGGGGTTTATGGAAATATTAGCCTATATATTTTAAATGGGGGTATTCCTATGATTTGAAACATTAGCCTAAATAGACTGCATCTCAAAATAGCCAATATTCCGCAAAAGAACAATTTAGTAGGCTAATATTAAAGAAATTATATTCCTGGTTCGTAATGATCATCCACAACTTGAGCCAAACGTCCTCCTAGCCCTATACTTCCCACCCTTCTGTAATATTCTGTATTATGTGATATGTTTTCGTCGCCTGTTTTAATTTATTTGGCCGACTTTTAATCATCATTAAACGTATTAATGGTGTGATATTTGATGTGACGGATCAGCTGTGACTGTTTACCTCCGCGTTTACAGCTCCCACTCCTCTTCTGACTCTGGCGCAGTTTGTATCAATGCCATCGACTGAATGAAATTAATCTGATCATGATTCAAACTGAAGTCATTATGTGAGAAATGAGAAGGGGGAGAGACGGGCAGGGGTTCGCTTACAGACAGGGGATCACGTGTGAAACAGCGACATCCAGTGGTGTGTTGGGGATCAGTAATGAGATTTCCAATGTCCACTTTACTGTACTTCATAGTGGAAAAGGTCTGAAGAAATATTGTTTGTCGGATTAGCTGCATAGTTTTAATGTTGAAGCAGTTATACTCTTTGGATTAGCCACACATGTACCACCATATATAGTCTATGTGAAAGATTAGGTATATCCAAATATAAAATAAACATAAATTTGCTCCCTCAGTCAGACAAGCCAACCTATAGTCAACAAGCAGTGGTTCAAAAAGTAAGCATGCTGTCCCATACTATTCCTGCTCACTTGTTGGGACATGTCCTTGGGCAAAGCACTCCTCTGCCTCTGCTCTCCGTCCACTGTAGTCTATGAATGTGTATGTGCTTCATGTAACATGCTCACTTCTCCTCATAAAATGCAAAAGATCCCATTTAAAAGGTTAATAGTCCCATTTAATATAGTCACAGAACTTGTTTGTGCATATACACTTCAAAATACAGCAATAGAGGCTTCAGCATAACATAGTAATTAACAAGCATCCTGGTCACACTAAATGATCCCTTAAGATCTGTCCAGGACTTTCACTCATTATCCACTAGACGTGTGTTTTCTTTCTAATTCAGTCCAGTAGAAGTAGCTCCATTGTGCCGATGCCAATATGGATTTCTCCCTGGACCTCTTGATAGCAGTACAAATCCCGTTGAAAGCACTGAAGGATAGGAAACAATTCAAGTCTCTCTGTGGAGGTTTTATAAAGTCTTATCTGCAGATGTGGAGTATCACCATAAATTGTTTGACACAGGTTAACACACACAGTCTGGCCGTGGCGGGTGTAACTCAAGGATTGGCCCGTGGTGATGGCTTCATGGGCGATTAGGGGATGATAAATCTGAAGGGGTCCGGAAGGTGCTTACAGAGCAGCACAAACAGACAGCCCTGATATGTCTCTAGTTCCGCTCCGCCGCTCCAGCGCTGCCTCTGTGGGGGTTCTCAACATTAATCTAAGATCTTATGGGAGAGTTTAGAGAGGACAGGCCTGAAGGCTATCTGCTTCAGTGTTAGTTCATAGATATTTTATCACATGTGCTCAAGTCATACTGTTGGGTTTGAGTGTATGGAGTGCTCATTTGTGAGAAAGAAAATGTGTTTTAGTTAGGGGTGCATGGATACACCTGCTCAACATTGTTTTTGACCGATATTCTCAAGGATGACCTGTGTAGCCATTGTTAAGCTGTTGTGCAAAAAGAATAACTTCAGATGCTGTGTGCTAATATTATGAAACCAAACAATTACTTTTTATTTTCTCCAGTCCACATGAGTTTAGAGAGAAAAGCCAGCAAACATCAGGCTCAACTGGTACAAAACTAGACTGAACTAAAAAAAAAAAAAGGGAACCATTTTTACTACATTTTGTTCTTTTATTAACAAATCATTAAAAGCAGTTAATTCTTAGTTTCCCTTTCTTTATATAAAAATAACAGCCCACCTTAACATATTTACATTCAGTATTGTATTTTTATCGACCAAATACAGGTATCAACATCAACCTATGTTTTGTATCTGTGCTGTGCATCCCGTTTTATTATGTACTGTATGTGCAAACTATTTATTTTCTTCATTCCAATCATGGCTAGGTTGTAATGACACCAGACATAATGTCTTGTTTCATCAAGTTCTGCAAAAGACCACCATTGTAGGTACAAGGTCTACCTAATAAAGTGGCCATTGATTATATAAAGATTTTTTTCTATATAAATGTTTTGAAGTTTGCTGTTTGAATACAACAGACCACATTGAGCATTTTTATTTCTTTGTTTGCCAAAAAAATCTTTTAAACCCCTATTTAGTATTCCATGTGTGATTTTATCTAAATGCTAACAACAAGTCAAATTGGCATCACATGAAATCCTAACAGCACTGACATGAAAAATCGATGACTCTTACTGGCTAGTGATTGTTTGTTTAATCAAATAACTGAGCCATGGTCCTAACACATACACTGCCAGCTGGGCCCCTATTATACAGTGGTCTATAGTCCTATGGTGTTCATGTGCACCAGCTAAGGGTTTTAAAGCTTGTCGTGTGCAATTTTCAAACAAACCACATTTCCCAACCATCTGGTGCCTGTGCAGTTATCAGAGGAGGGCTGCATGGCTGTACTTATTATCCATATGAGGATCCAAACAGCAGTGACAACACACTACATACACTACACTGGCAGGGGCTTAAATCAGGTATAGTGGATCAATGGGTGGACTTTTTAGTGTAAATCGGAATGTCAGCATTTTGTTTTAGCACTGTTTTGAATCGAAAGTGGGGATAATATATCAAAGGCACATTTTTCCCTCTTCAGACAAGATTTTAGGCAAATTCTCAGTTCAATCAGACATACAACTGCATCCAAAATATGTGTATTTTGCTTAAAAACGTTATGGTGCATGTTAATGGTCAGACCTTTTTCTTGTTTTATTTTAGTGGTTAAGAAGTCCCAGAACATGCCGGATGTCTAAAACAGTTAAAATAAGTGTCTGGGAGAGTGAAGCCCAATAAAATTTTAAGGATAGAATTGAGTCCCACTATTGGGCAGACCAGTTTAGAAATATATAGATCATTTGTTGTAAAATCACTTTTTTTACGAGCTTTTGCCTTTTGAAATAAAGATATTGCAGGATGAGTCATTGTGCATTAATGTATTCAGATGCTTGTCATTCCACTGCTTTGTACACATGTCTCTAAAAGTGCCTGGGCTGCAGACTACCACTGACAGTAATGGTATACATAGACTGTTAACACTGTTTTAATGGCCATTACTTTCCCAAACTGAAGTATTCATGTATACAGGGAGATGAGACAGAGAGACAGCGTAATTACATCTTGTCACATAGTCCAGCAATCTGTGAAGACACAAGCTAAAGAGAAGTGTGACAAAAGATGACAAAATGGACAGTCACATCTGAATAGTGCTGCAGAAAGAAAACTTCATCCTGCCTTCAAGTAGTGGTCTTTTGTGTTAAAAACATGAAGCCAAGAGACATAATGCAGGCAGTTTATCAGAGAAACAACTTTAATGTCTGTAAGATTAGTACTCCGGCTAAGACCCATAGTTTCTGAGAAGATGGCATAACGATGGAAATAAGAAGAAGTAGATAATTTAATATGTATGAATGTTTTACTTGTCATGATGTATCAAGTATATATAGTCATTTTATTTTATTTTATTCTAATGCAGTACAGTGATGTTGTTATTTTGCTGCAAGTCTACAGTGCTTTGTTTTAGACCCCATCATCTAGTAGAGCCACATAGATATGCGAGGTGAACGCTCCCAATGCATCAGCCACACAAATTGATTTTTCTTACTGCCTGTGTGTGTATGTGTGCATGAGACGGGTGCATGTACAAGAACTAACAAACATATTAGACCCAATCGATAGGAGTGAGAGCTGCCTGGACGGAGCATGGAGGACCAAGTGACCTCTCTTCCAGTCTAAGTTTTAGACCTTTTGGCCTTTTGGCTGAACTGTGAAATGCCAGAGGATTCTTGCAATGTCAGTACGGCTCATCGGACAGAGACAGACCGTTGTCATGGAGACCGACCGCATAACTTTGGGAAGACTTTCAGGGAAGAAACACTATTATCATTTAACTCCTCGTCTCCGGAGTGTTGGGAGTGAGAAGAACTCTTCAGCATCACTTTAGCACTTTTGTCTCACTACCCTTCTCATAAAGTGTAGCAGGGGAGTCAAGAGGTTTCTAGATGGATGTTGGGCTCTGAAGTCTGTCCCAGCTACTTTGGGCCACAGGCAGGTAGACCTTTGACAATGGTCAGTCACATTTTTCTTTGCCATACCTGACTTCCTGTGTCCTTAAAACATAAAGGCAATTCCTTATTGTATTTTTAGGGGTGTTACAAAATAATACGGGGTGGAACAAAATATTGATATTTAAATATATCATGATCACGTTTTGGACTGCTCTGGATCACCTGGATTCAGGAATATCTCTTGTCTCTGCTGGCCCTGCCTGTAACACTGCCTTCAACATCCCCTTCCTTTCCTCTCTTGTCAGATCTTTGTCTCTCCCATTCGAACCTGTGACCCTCTGGTTGCAAGACAAGTGCTTTACCACTACCCCACTAAGGCCACAGTTTCTCCACTTCTGTAGAGGAGTGTGTTTTTTGTGTTTTGTTGTGACCAAGAAGGTATTCCCATTCCCACTTCCAAGGGTGTCCCAAAAGATTCCTTCTCTCCTGGTAATACAGTATTGTACATCCCTGCAGTACAAAGTCTAATCCAGTCCAGTGTACCTCTAAGCAGGTAAAACTACATCTTCTCAGCATGTTTCTGATCTCTCCTCAAATGCAGCAGCTGGATCAAAGCTTATCTCAAATGGAAGTTATTATGTTCTTCCAAATAACAGGAGAATCCTATTTGACCGGTGGTACGAGACAACATGAACATAGCAGGTTGAATAGATGACTCCGCTGTAAGGATTCATTTCGGCACTGTGGCATTTTTTACACCGTTCGCCGCCAAGAAACTATATAACCCAAGATTGATAAGAGCATGTTGTGTTGTGTTGGCTGAGAAAAATGAAATGTAATGTTTTTTGTGCCTCTGCGTGGTTCCTGTCTCTCGCTGGCATTACTTTTTCTTTTATGTGTCTTTTGCTGTGTTCTTTATTATTATTTCCAGTGCTTTTATGAGAAGGATATTATTGTTTGTTTGATTTCTTTTGTCTGTTTGGGTCTCGGCTTCAGGATAAACACAAAGAAGAAGTGTGTATGTGTGCGATGGTGGCAGTGTTTGGTGGGCTCGGTGAGCAGCGGCAGAGATGCCATTTTCCCTCACAACAGGATTAACACCACTGTTGTGCTGCTTTCATGTTAGACTCAAATACAACGTGAAAGAGAAAGTGGATATAATTTGGTCCAGTTTGTGTAAGCAGGTTTTACCTCAATACTTTGTAGCAAAATATTGATGATATTAGATAATGTCACATGTAAACTTGCAAAATGCAGCTTTGGGTCAACAGTTTGATATTACTGTTTTTTGGTCAAGTTTCTCAAATTTGTATTTACTTATTTTTCCAATTACTATGCTCTAAGGCCTTCAATTAGGTAGGCCCTGTACCTTATAATGTGCCCTAGTGTGGTCTTATTTGAGGTTTCATGCATTCAAACTTTTATCTGGAGATGAGACAAGAATTGTTTAAGTTACTGTATCCTTTCTGACAAGTTGAGAGGGTGACATTTTTGCCCACAAAGTAGCCACACCCTGGATATTACAACTACTTTTTTACATAGCATAGACATTCCAACAGATCTCAGCCAAGTCCAAAGTCAGTTGACCTTTTTCCCTATTTCAGTGGTTGCTTAAACATCCACAAATATGTTTTGAACATGCATGGCTATATTGCATGGCTATATTGCATGGCTATATTACTGCCATGTTAATTAGGCAAATTAGCTTTAACTAGCAGTTAAAAAGACGTAAAGAAGTGAGTCCTATTTCTAACTGCAAGACAAGAGTATTACAATATGTGTAGCACATGAAAGGTATTTTAAAAAAGGTGTGCAAATGAAAAAACATGTAGGTAATGATTATATACAGCAGTGCAATGGAATGATGGAAAAGCCATGTTTATAATTAAAATATATGTAAAAACAGCATGTTGATATAAGTAATGTGTCTCCTGCTGTCAAATGTATAAAAAAATCACACATTACAGTTAGCATCATGATGCATACTCAGTAGTGCATTGCTGCAGAAATAGATTAAGCCCTAAATTATGCCTCTTCATGCACTCACTTGAAAATATATGGGTTTGTCATTTACATAAATATTTGACACACTGGTTAGTTGCTGAGGCATTGCTGGGTCTATAAATCAAAACCAGTGAATGTATTAGCATTTAGCAGCGGCTGCGTATTGGAACCAGGAGTTATTTTTTTTATCTTTGGCTTTTAAAAGAGAATATTAAAACATTAAAGTGGACAGAATGACAGAATATAGTGTGTGTGAGGTGTAGGGGATAATTGAAATGCCAAAAACCTCAAACAGGCTGCTTCATTTTAATAAGAATTTACAGTTTCCATCACAAGTTATTAATGCTGAGAATGTTTTATGAGAAAGCTGTGAGCTATCATTTGTTTGGTGATAGGTGGACAAGTATGTTATGGCAGCCACGTCTCTCAGTCTGCCCCGTGAGAAGTAAGGGGTATATTTACAGCCCTAAAAGAAACTAGGGGGAAATTAAGTAAAAGATTAACAAAAAATCTCTAAGACTTCCTGGAGTTCTGTTTTTAAGAGAGTGATACAAAGTAATATTGTTGCATTAATAATTTAGATATGTGAAGAATTATCTTGCCTTCTTGCTCCAATGCTGTTGTTAAATGCTGTTTCGAAACTATTTTTTGTCTCCTGCCGAGCTAAATATATAGAGTAAATATAAAGAAGTAGTTTTGCCATGGGAGTTATAAACAGAGAGGTGACTTGATGGCCTCAGCGTGCCACTAATTAAATTTTTTATGCCAAGCCCTGAACTCAACTCGACATAGAAAACAAGCGGGTATGTTACTTTTTTTAATGTTCATTAGAAATAGTATCACTTCAGAAACACAACATGTGGTGATGTATTTGATGAGGGCAAATTAAGGGGAAAAGTGACTCCTGGTCTCTGGAGTGAAACATTAATAAATGTCATGTTCCTTTTGAGCGCTTGATCTTTTGAGTCTGAAGCTCACGCCCCGAAACTGACCCCTTTTAAAAAGTGGCTCAGATGGTTGCCCTACAGCGTCACACAAGAGTCTCACACAAGTCTCACACAAGGCTGGATGGAGGTCTATACTCAAACACTCTAATCTGACCATCAAGAAACTTCTGCCTATAGTTTATAGTATTCCATTTTTTTCTATGACATGTAAGATGGAGGGAAAAATGAGTTTCCTTATACATGGCTGGGCAGTCTCCAAAAGTTATAGAGAGATCAGACACCACACTGCTCCTTCACTTCTCTAACCACCACCAAGTACCTACCACACAAGCACATTCATTCATATGTGGGTCAAATGTCTTGCCCAGGGACACAACAACAGTATGCGTTCCACCAGGGATTTGAGCCTGCTACTCTCTGGTTGCAGGACAAACCTTGCCCACTGCGCCACTGTTGCCCTAAAGACAGTTCTGCAATTTACCTTTAACTTTCTTGTTAAAAATACTTTTCATTTATTGAGCAAAAGTCCATAAAAGTTATTAAAGGTGTATAGAAGAACAGCAGGTGGGACTCTATTTGCTTTCTCTTCTGTTTTCGCTCTATTGCCTCAAACCCACAGAAGATAAATCCAGTGCCACGAGTGCATTGATGTGAGGGGAAATAGATGGGCCATTTGTTGACAAAAGCCATTTCCTCACTTCCAGGTAATAAACTACATTGTGTTTCTTTAGCTATAGCTGGGAGTTTGCCAGACATCCTCCTTCCTGCCGGTGTCACTCGTTTTTCTTGGCAAATCAGTGAGTTCAGAAACAGGCGGTAATAGGGATCAGATCACTGCACACACAATACATTTACTATATATGAAGTGATATTTTCAAGAGGACCTGAAGACAGTAAACGGGTGCATTTTAGTTCGTAATAATAAAGTGTAGATTATTTTGCATCATCCTGCTGTTTTGATTATTCATTATTTTGTCTTTTGTGATGTCCAAAAACTTAATGTGCACCCTTTACCATCACTGACATAAATGTGAACCGTAACGTAAAAAATTATGCTATTGGCAAATTTGAAATGCCCTAATAGCAAATGAATATGTCTCAATATCAGTGGCTCTGTGACAAACTGGCCTGAGTCCAAAGTGTACCCCGCCTAAGGCCCATAGTCAAGATAAGGAAAAAATTATTGAATTACTTTTTATTGGACTATTTATCTATCTTTGTGGCCCTAAATATTGACAAAGAGAAACATTTGAACCAATAAATAACTGTTACTTTGCATTTTATCACAAATACCTCACACCTCAGTAACTATACTTAAAGCCAGGTAGTAAAAGTCTCATATTGTCAAACACCACCCTTTCTTTTTCAGTATGGCCTAGTCTAACTTTGGTACTCATGAAATCCTCAATGTATACTTGCACACTTGTAAAACCCAAACTCCTAGCGGTGCAAAAACCTTGTCACATTCACAGTACATTGACTGAACAAAGGAGTCAAATAAAATCTCAATGAAACAGGTTTACCGTACATTTCTGCAGACCTACAGTTGGTTACCTTCAGAATATTGGTGTGTTTATAAGCCAAGGCAGACTCTGTAAAATATAATAAATGTGATGTGGTGTTTGGATGCTCCCGGATGACAGTTTGATTTGTATTGTAAAATGCTTGCATGCTCAGGCGATCTCATGCACATATACAGAGGTGTGTGGCAGTGTAATATAATGGCATAACCTCCTTAGGGAGATGTAAGCTGTAAAAGTGGGCCTTTCTCGCAGGTCTAAGCAAAGCAGCAGGGAGTGTGACAAGTTATTATTCAGCATCAAAATACACTTTTTTTTATGAAGCAGCACTTTGAAAACTTTTGTCTCTGGTGAATACAAAACAAGGGCTAAGCACCATCTCATACTTTCAATTAGTGCTTACTACTTATCTGGGAAAGTCTAACCATATATGCCTAGACCGCCCTCTTCCCAGATCTAGGTTTACCAGTGCAAGATAGCAGTCCCTCCAACAACCTTCTACCAGTGGAATGACAGGATTCTTGGGTGTAAAGGTTTAAAAATTGATTGAAAAAACAAAACAAAACATTGTATGCTTACTGTAGCTTTGACTTATATTCAGTGCAGCATTAGAGTCAGCCCCCATGACATTAAACCATCTTGCTTTGAGGAGCATAGTGTCCTACATACAGTAAATCTATATGCGGTTGTACTAGTTCTCATTAGGGTTTCCTTGGCATTTTTCATGTGCCTCTTCACTCGATCAGTATGCTGGATTTATGTTTGAGCTGAGTCAGTTCTTCTACAGTCACACCCCGCCAAAGTAAAAGTCCTCCCATCTACCCTGACATTAATCACTACCACATACACAGTCAGGCCTAGAAACAGCAGAAAATAAAGTTCACTCATCACTATACAACTGTAAACATACTCAAAGAATATCTTACAAACCTTTGAATACTATCAGATGATATAAGCATGGGGCAAAGTAAAGAGTAAAGTGTCCTGCTTTTTAAATCACAAAGTTTTATCTATACTTTTGGGTGTCTTTTTGCCCGAAATGTTAAGTTACTGGTGTTGTTTATGCATGAAGTGATCAGACTAAAGAAGAATGACAAAGAACTGCACCACGAGAGAGAAAAATATAAAGGTTTAAATAAGGGGAAAATAAGTCATTAAGTAGACACTTTATTAGGT
>JAVQKG010144448.1:0-21313 GCA_036025885.1 Hypseleotris bucephala | reverse complement strand
TAATACAGTACATACAGTATTTATATGTACATTTATTTCATCTTTGGGATTCATGTTAAACAGGGATGTTTGGGGGGAAAAGAGCCATCTAGAAAATCTAGATTACTGAACATGGTGATTCTGAATCAGTTTTGTTAATGTTAATTCAGTGATGTGTGTCTCAGACTTTAGTCATGATGTATGTTCTTTACATGAAACAGCAGCAGATGTAAATACATATTGATAATGATGTCATAATGATCCACTCACAAACCACTGATGAAATATGACTATTACGATGACATCAAAATCATTAGTTGGACACACACAGTGGTCAATTTTTAGGTTCAGGGACACATCATGGATTTTTAGGGATATAGTTTCTATTCTGAAACATGTTAGTATGCATTGTTGTGAAGTGAAAAATCTGTAAATCAAATTATAATAAAAGTATTTTTGCTACAATTTCTTTTTGAAAATTTCCAAAATTCCCAAGCTTAAGTTCCCCAGGAAAGTTTCTGGAATATTTCCGGAAATTTACCTGAAACTTTCCACCCCTTTGCAACCCTAACTGCCAGTTTCTAGTGTTTTTATGATTGTTTTCAGATGTTGACACTTGTTTTGTGGAGTAGCTATTGATAAATTCATTTCTTTATTACATTTTATGAGTAGCTCTTCAAAGCAGAGTTTACACATTTTTGAGTATGATTAAAAGCTTGTGGTGGATGTGATGTCATTGTTTAGACATAAAGGTAGATTTGGTGATTCCTCTAAAATCCTGTATTTGAATGAACTTCAGCCCAAAGGGGTCTACTTTACAGAGACTGCAAGTGTTAGTTAAAAAGTGCCATCCAGATGAGGAATATTGAATAAGAAGATATGAGCTAATTGTAATCACTTGGAATCACTGACTACACATTTAGATATTTTCATTACAACTATGACTTACACGGCCCAGATATGGGAAATGTTGTATAGTTAGTTAAATGACAGGATATGATGCTAATGCTCAGAAGGCTCTGATTGTTTAATAGCCAAAAGTGGGTTACACCATTAAGGTATGTTGTACAAAAGGGAAATTTAGCTATAGCTATATTCTTTTTGTTACATATTAAAAATAGTTTTTATTCTTCTACTTTTGCACTAAAACTGTGAACTGACCATGTAGTCATGCAATGAATGAGAACAAATTTTGTGAGCAAAGCTTAAATTGTGAAAAGATATTGAAAACACAATAAAAATACTGTTGAATTGTTGACTTCTTGTGGTTTTATTTCACAGTAACTTCACTTACCAAATTCATCTCAGTTATATACTGCAAGCCTTGAAGCCACAGGTTGTCATTTTTTAAGTACAACAGTGGGCCTTGTAAATGTTCATGTAAAACCAATAGACATTGCTTGTATAAAAGGTTAAACAGCTACTGTAATTACTATCTTTATCTAGGTTTAGCCCTTCTTTTTGCTGAATAAAAATGTCTTGCAGTTTAATTTTCTGAACCAATTATAAGTCCTTGAGCCCAGCACTATTTCCATGTTTCTGAAAAGAGTAATTAACCTGAACATGTTCGCCTTGGGTGTAACCTTCATGGCATTAAATAGGGCTGTTCAGAACAAGAAATTATTGAGAACAAAATGTGCTTTTTCACAAATACAGCATAGGTGAGTGAGCATAAACTTCATTCAACTGAAACATTAATACTTTAGGCTTTTAAAATGAAGCAGGCCGAATAATCATCTAAATTATTTTTAGTATTTAGTCAAACACAAATTAGTAGTCTGGGCTAGTTAAGACCGCCTGACCTTTGTTTAAAATCTGTCAGAAATATTAGAGCCAACAACAGTACAATGTGTAAAATGTGATTAGACTACTTTGGTTGTAACTCCATGTGAAAGTTAATTATTTCTCAATTATTAAAAATATACTCTACTATGCTGTTTTTGATTAAATATTATTAATGACTTTTCAGTTCACATGCATTCGTTTTTTAAGGTTTTTCGAGTGCTTTTGTCAGTGCTGTGACATTTGTTGTGGCCTGCGTTGGGTAAACACTGGGACATCTACTGAAGAATTGAAAGTTGTATCAGTTTTTACTTTTATAAATTAGCTAACCCTTTATTTAACCACTTACTGTAACAAGTGCCTGCATGACTGAGGTGAACTAGACCTTTATGACTCCAGTTTGCATGTTAGTCTGGTTGCTATTGTTAAACACACTGTACTTGGTCAAGATGTAGAGAAAACACATTCTATAAAAAAAAGCACATGGTAAGTAAAGCTACTGTCACTTCTATTTTTGCAGTCATTTGCTAGTTGGCTAGTTGCATCAAGTCACCTCTAAACCCAACTACATAAAAAAACACTCACTTGAAAAAATTATAAGCAGACCAACAGTAGTCCAGCCCAGAAAACAATGTATGTGTTTATCCCACATTCCCCCAGACTTTAGAGAATAGGCCAGAAGGATACAGTTAATACATACAAACTCCAGACCACACAGCGGTGATGTCATAGGTGTCATTAGGGGGTGATTTGCAGGGTGAGAGATCCAGGCCCAGGGAAAACACAGATGTTTCCTACAGTTTGTGGTGTCCTTCCATTTTATAGGCCTGCCTTGTAATTAAATATATACTGAAACTTGCCAGGGACAGACTGTGTGGTCATTCAGGCCGCGACGTCAAGAGCAAACAAGTAAACAAACATGTAGACACAATGAAGATGACACTCGACAGTATGAAATGTAGTGTTTACTTGTGGGCTGGAGCTTTGTTGTTTGTTTGTCAACACTGTAAAAGTTATCATTACTAAATCTACTAGTTTCAAATGATTTCAAAGGTTCACTTCAGAGGATTACGATTTCATTTATGTTGTCTGGCTGCAGGGAATGAATGTGATAGGTTTTCTGATCAGTGTCAGCCAAGCATGTAACTGGGCATTGCTCATCGGGTATCCCACTGAAGTCCATAGATGCAGGGAAAGGTGACCTCTAACAGTAATTTAAAAATATATATGCACTGTAAAAAAGAGCTAAAACGCTAAAGCAATTGACTGCAGTTTTTTGCAATGTCTTACTTGATGTAACTTTGGAATCTGAATTGAGTCACAATTTTACAATGTACTGCAGCTACTCACTTTAACACTATTCATGCTAAGAAGGCTCTAAACAAGATTACATTTGCTTCTTCCCAAAGTAAGTTCTGTTATTGTGATCACAGCCAATCAGTGAAACCACAGTCTAATGGCATTGGCTCTTTACTACAAAATTTACCAAGAAATATACAGTGCTTTCCAGGCACTAAATCCCTGGTGTTTAGTGACTTCTCGTCTGACGGCTTATAGTATGTGGAATTTTCTCGAGAATGGCTGTGATAAACAAATGGGCAAAACTAACATCTGTTCAAACGAAGGAGAGGGAGGCGTCACTATCACAAGGGTCATGGCAGATGTAAATAATAAAATGGGGGAGGGTTATATTGGGTTTCCTGTGAAAAGAACAGTTTTTATCTGGAAATTCAGTTCAGCAAATCCATCGAGGATTACAAAACATTGTGGTTAGAAGAAAGAAATTTTTAAATAAAGGGCCCAATCTCACCCAGAAGTACTGTAAGAAGTAACTGCTAATTATAAGTTCAGACAATATTCTTCAATTGACTAAAAATATGAGGTATAAAAGTAGGAATGTGTATCTTGTGATGGGACAGTCCTCCAGTCCCAAATCCACAATGTTTGTTTTATGGCCACAAAATCTAAAGACAGTACTATTCAGAGCTGGTCCTATTTTTGCTTGTAGTATATTCACGCATCATTACCAGAGTTTAATGTACGATATAACCATTTTGAAAGGTATTTTGGGGCACTTTGGATAGGTTTGAAGAATTGCAAACAATGGTGGCGTGACAACTAGGTCCTTTGGTGGAGTACAACCTGAACAGTATCCAGTATAAGGAAGTTGAAGAACCTGGAGAGAATATACATTAACACAAGGTGGACATGCAGACTCCTCCATTCAATATTGCAGATGCCTATAGCCAAAGGATTGAACTTAACCTAATTGTAGCACTAAACCCTCTACCACTGCTATTAACCCCCTACTATACAGACTGTCTTTCATTCATTTTCTGCTAACCATTTTACAGTAAACCCATGCTTGCACTTTTGAACACATGAAAGACTTAGCCATGATTAAAGTGCATTAATCCGTATCTAACCTTGCTCCCCTTTGGTGGCAAGACCCTGGGGTGACAGCGCTTGTTAAACTTCTTTGGAGTTAGCTTAAGTGGTATTTACAAGGCTCCATCTCTTTAGACCACACCCTGTGCCACTGGACCCTATGGCCTCAACCTGGGGACACCACGTAGACATGAAGGGGCCAAAGCTGACGTACACCCAAGAGGAGCTGCCCCTTCCATTGATCTGGACTTGTAATTAAACCCGCTGCATCAAAGCTTTTTGGGATAAATATAAATACCATTCTTTTTCGGCAACAGTGCAATTGTGGTTTTTGACCGGGGATAAGGGGACCGACTGTCTAGGAGATGTGACTCACATGATTGCAAAACCATCCTTGGGTACCGCCAATAGTTGGGTCTGTCCAAAATAGATTTGAAAGTATAAAGAAACTAAGGTGTGTCCTGACCACTGTCCCTTTTGCGATATGACATCACTGAAAAACTGTATTTATAATCTACCCAATTATTAATATTTTTTACTTCTACTACTACTTAGTTTTTTTTTTGCAATGCAGACATAAAGGGCCACAAGCAGAGTTTACTTTGAGCCGGTCCATAGCCTTGATAAATGAAGAGTGTTGGAGAATGTGGCATATAGTTGTTTGTTGTGGAAATCTGAATAAAGAAAAGGCAACAGGAAAGAAGAAACATTTTTTTTTATTTTTTTATATTGGCAATGTAATATGATTGTAGGAAATAAAAAATATGTTTCATTATTAAGCTCAAAGATCCTTTTGGCATCTTTTTGTTCTAGTAAGGATATTTCATGTCATATTTGATATTCAGTCTTTTTTACAGCTGTATCCCTAATGAATCTTTTCTTTCTTTTGGCCTGAATACATTCAAATAGAGGCTGTGTGGTTTACATGCCAAAAATAGAGGCTGGGACACTGTCGTCAGGAAGCTGCAGTACTGTTTAGTCTCCTCTAATGCATGCATGAGCAGCAGGGATGGAAGCTTGGCATGTTTTATTTGGCACTTGCTGTAGGTATGACAAAACTGAAAAAGGATGTTTAAAAAGCGTGGCTTAGTGGTTGATGTTCCTGAATTTCAGCAAGGAGGTTGTGGGTTTGATCCTCGGGCCAGCAAACACAAAATTTATCTGAGTGAAGTCTACATGTCCTTTCTATGTTCTGTGTGGGTTATCTCCAGGTATGCCAGCAACCTCCCACTCCACCAACATGTGTTTAGAGAATGAGCCACTAGAATGTATGTCTCTGTGTCAGCTCTGCAACTGTTAAGTGTATAGCCCCCAGCAAGAATAAGATGATGAATGAAAGTGTAAAAAGACACCACCTGCGCTCCAATAATGGCAGTGTGTGTGACCATGCAATAAAACTTCTATGTACTTCTACTGACAATTCTAAAGTAGGACTAATGATGTGCAGGTGCAACTTGCCGCTGGATGTGCCATTTTTTTTTGTAATTAAACGCAATACCCTCCCGCGCCACGTGTTTTATTTCAGACTGGAATGTGTCATCATCACCTCTGCCACCGTGCCTGCTTCTGAATCAGTGGCGTAACGTGGTATTGAGGGGCCTCAGGGAAGGTTTTTAAGAATGGGCCCTTATAAATTATAGACACTATACCAAATAAAGTTACATAATTTACCATGAATATTTAAACCATAGACTGAACATATTCACGCCACAAATAATAGTTTATTTGGATGGAACACTGCATATTAATGAGAATACAATATAAGATCAAACAATTTGACGTAAATATGCTAAAAGTGCTAATTCCCACCCACAGGCCCAGAATATCGGTATATTGTCCCCATATGGGCCCCACAAGCTCCTAGACCCTGACTGTTACAACATCCCTGTTCTGTGTTTTTCAGCTGACTTTAAAAGCATATGACAAGGGAATGGCTACATGCAAAATATAGCCTTAAAGTCAGTGATATATTCAATACAAGACTCTGGTGGATTATTAAAAGCTCATACTGTAACTTTTGAACATGTCGTCAGGCTGTAATCAAAACCAGATTCAGGCTTTTCCAAATGTCCAAAACGGGTGTTCCGATCTAGGACCATTGAAGCTAGCTCTAAGTCATTCCCAATCGCCTTCTGCCAGGATGAGGCGGGAAGTTGTATACCACACACCACTTTTCTTTTCCAGTTTCAGAGTTACATTGGCAACATCCAAAATCCCTGTTAGATAGACTCTATGTATGTGTGCCAAAATGACACTCTGTCACATCATAACAGAATTTTAGGATTAATACATTGTCAAAATCATTTCCATTAAATGACTTTTAAATTATTTTACTTGGAAACTGGGCATCTTTTGAACTAAATGATTTTGAAATAATGGTTTTATTAAAATTTCCAAATTTTCTCATCTCACAATGATTTTCAAAATGTGCCTAAACTATACTGACCATTTACTGGACTGTCAGATGCTAAATTACATTAGGGGAATGGCTAAAGTTTAAGTAAGTGTTCACTGTAGGTTTTTATGGCACACTTCCACTTTCTGAAGGTTTCTCACTGGGCTTCACTGGAAAGGGCTCATATATCAACAGTTCAACTCCCCGGTGCTGAAAATCATAGTGTGGTGATGTCATTAAGTAAAACAATCCGGGCACTGGCAGCAAGGTATCGTATATAAAAAAGGCTAGACCAGACCGAATAGTTTACAGGAAGGGTATTCACTTTTGCATGAGATTAGAATGCAAAAAAGCTCTAGTTCAATGTTAGCCTGCACTGTGTAAAACAAAAATCACTGTAAAAAGATGTCTGGTTTCCTCCCCCACACGTCTGCTGGCGGGTGTGTGGACAATGAACATTACTGCAGCCCTCACTAGTGTCAATTTACACAGTGCATGGGTCATGTCAGAGCTCACTAGGGGCATGAAGTCACCACATCTGGGAGCAAAAGATAAGACCCACAGTGATGGTGAAGACAAGGCAGAAGTATGTATACTGTATCTCTCAGTGGAGTTGACAACTGACAGCCGCCAGATGTTGGAAACCTGTGTCTTGTTGTTCTTCCATTCAGAAAACTCTATTCTCATAAGTGCAGCAGATCTTTTTCTAATATGATTGTTTTTGATGTTTTATAGTTCTCAAAATGACAAATAATAACTAAAATTATCCTACAAAATATATCTGAATTATTTATCAAATTTAAATGTAATAATACTGAAAGTTACATAAACTTGTAATACTAACTTGTAACTCTACTTAGGCTTACTAACACTGAACCAGAGCTCAGCATGATTAAGGGTTTGAACAATTTATTTTATTTGTAGGAGTAACATCCAATAGCCTACAGTTATTGCATATTTTGACATATAATAAAAAATGTTGGAACTTGTAATATGCATTTATTTGTAGGCCTATTTACCATTGTTACAAAGTGGTTACTTGATTAACCTCCCTCTCTTGCAAAAAATAATTTGATATATTTGACTTGAAAGTGTGGGCTAGAAATCGTACGTGGGCTACTGAGTGTATTTGAGCACGTCTCCACCGCCTGTCACCTCGGGTAGTTTGCAGAGGGGGTAGTGCCTGCTGGGCGCAGGTCTCCGCACACACACACCCAGGGGGAGGGGTCCAGGGGAGGTGCGGTGGGGGTTCAAATACAGCTGTGCTTTGTCACACTTTCGCTCAGGACTGCCCTGTGTCAGCGTGTGAACAGCGGCGGGTATCCTTCCTCCTGCTGCACTCTCTCTCCCCGGATGGGACTGTCACTTTAAACCAAGCTGCTGATGAGAGAACTGTTTTTTCTACATCATTTCTGTTGTCTAAGTTGGAGCCGTCCCGAACCAGTCTTCACAAATCTTACATCAATTTGTCTCATTTAATTTTATTATCGCGAGAGCTTACATTAGGCGCTTGACTGACCACTGCTCTCCATCTGCGAACACGCGCTCAAGACAGCCATGGAGTACCTCAAGTTTTGTTTCGCGTTGTCATTCTGGTTCAACTTTGCCACTTACGTCTACTCTACTGACTCGCCACCGGCTCGTGCGCTAATTCCCAAAGGTAAGACACTTTTCATTGTCGCCACTTTTATACTTTTAAACACAGATTTTGCAGTTTTATTCATCATGGCCATGTTTCCATCTTGCATCACGCCTTTTACGGCATGATGTCACTTTACACTCGGGGCAGGTCGTGCCCGAGGCTCCCAGTCTATGTCTGTGAACAAGTTAAGTGCAACATATGTTTGGGGCGTAAAATTGCATGATAAGGCTTCAGACCAAAACAGTCTGCGGTTTCTCGCAATATTGATTTCTTCTGATGTTGTTCGGCAGCGCGCTGCTTTGGCTTTTATATGTCTGTGGGTTGTAAAGTGTCAGAGCATGAAATAAGTTAATTTGAAGGCACAGCTTTGATGGGACAAATTAGCCCAATTGCTTCAAATTAGCGCATGTTCAAAGAAGGTGAAATGAAACGATATAGTCAGGCTATCTGGTAGGCTATATTTTATTCTGTCATTAAACCAGTAAACCTGTATTAATCAAAAGTTTATGGTGACGGGCCAAATACCTGTAGCTGCTACATTATACAGTAGGCTACATACCACACTAAATCCATAAGCCACAACTTTATGGCTCGTGTGAGAGAATCTTTGGCCTGTTAACATGTTGCCATGGCTAAATTGCCCTAAATTACCCTAAAATCATTTCAGTTAAACAACGCTCTGCTCACAGTCACAAGGCCCCTTATAAAACCTCCACACGACATTTTAAGTGTTAGACACATGCTTTTTGACATTTTGCTCGTTTTGGCAAAATCTGGAGGTGTCAGAAGTGTCTAGGTGAAAACAAAAAGCCTGACAGTTCCCCTGAGCTGCAGACTACCATCACATCTACTTGTGATAGCCCCAAATATACAGTAATAGACAAAATTGAGGAAATATGTAATTTGTTTAATTTGTTATTTAACAAAACAATAGTGATCTGCAACACACACAATAGCATTTCAGATAAAGCTATCGAAGCACGTCTCAAAAAAATTACATTTACACACTGAAAACACTTGGACCTTTGCACAGCCTGTGTGTGATTGATCAAAATGTCTGATGATGTGTTAATGGGTGAAATGCACAGTAATCTTCGTGAGTCATTTCTTCCCTGGGATTGTGATTCACATTGTTCCACAATTTCCCAGAAAATGTGGGACAAGTAAACTAAAGATTTCATGGCTGGCAATAAAATGTACTTTCTACCATACAGCAATTAGCAATTATTTATACTTTATTCATCCCCGTGGGGAAATTCATTCTCTGCAGCACCCAGGGACCCATCTCCAGATATTCAGCCAGGACCTTGGTCATGATGTACCTAGCTGGAGTATTTTATGTTGCATGTTTTAGGTTGATGGGGGAAACCGGAGTGCCCGGAGAAAACTCACCCAGACACGGGGAGAAACATGCAAACTCCACACAGAAAGGCCCTGGTGCCCGGTCGGGGGACTCGAACCCAGGACCTTCTTGCTGTGAGGCGACAGTGCTAACCACTGCACCACCGTGCCGGTTTAATCCTTGAGCAAGGCACTGACACCATACTATGTCAATCTGTCTGTTGGTGATGGTCGGTGAACATGTGGCTTGTGCCACGTTTGGGTTAGTCAGGCAACAAATCACCAGTTTATTTAGTGAATGAACTTAATTGTAAAGTGCTTTGAATGTCTACCAATTGAATGCATTATTATTACTACTAAATAAGAAGATGCTCTGTCCCCAAATATATCCAAAAGAGTGTCCAAGCAGTGCTGCAGTAGTGGACAAGCTCACACCTGCAGTGGACAGCAGACTGGCTGTTCCCTAATGGTTTTTGGAAAGTTTCAAATCTTGGGTGGAGTAGACCCCCAGTCTCTGAAAGAAGTCATTCAGTATCTTTTACTATATACGTGTGTAATACTAGCTGAGTGACTAAACTGAATCATTTCTCTGCATCAGGAAATTAAAAATGATCATTGGAAGATAATGGGCACTAATTAAGTTACAGTTTTAAAACCTAAATGAAAACAAAAGTCTGATTGCGTCTTCCCAAGTCACCACTCACATATCCGTGGTCAACGTTTTATAAAGAAAAGGAAACTCCACCTAAGGTTGTCCACCACTGGAGCACTACATAATAACCATCTCTATCGCCTGTAATTCTAGTCCAACAAACTAACAAACCCCACTGGCAGCACACCCTACAATCATGTCTTAGAACATTGTCACTAGATCACCACATCATTGGGTTCAAATCTTGGATTTAGCCAAATCCTGTTGTGCTGTCGTTTTAATGCATCACATATTGTATACAGGTTTAATGAATGGATTTTATAGGAGGGTTCAGTGCTAATTATTTGTTGTACCAAAAAAATTTTCAAATCAAAGTCACATTCTCCTCTACTAACTGTTTTTTAATCTATTGAGTTGGGTGATTGTACTATTGAAATGCAATGGCTTCTTGTTTTTAAGATGGCAGTCATAAAGGGCTTGTGTATACATTTGCATTTCTTTACAAATGTTTACATTTACAGTAAAAAGTACAATTGTTTTATGTTCAGTTGTAGAGTTCTTTGGAATTGTGGACTGTTTTGCTAATCAAGTGGAAAAACTGTCATGGAGCTAATAATTATAGTGAAAAAGCAATGCAAACAAAATGATATCCTCGGAAACTTGCGTAGTACAAATCATTCCTCCTGGCAATTTTTAATGATGACAAATAATTACATTGCACAGCTGTTGGGAGTGTGGCAAGAACTCCACTGACTGATTCACAATGGGGCGTGATGCGTTTTATACATGCAGTTAAAATGTGGAATTTGGGATCTTTAGAGTTGATAGACAGCTTAATTATTGCTGCAACATCTTCATTATCCTCCATAAAACGTTACATTGACCTCGCTGTTTTGGTTTGTATTTTTATATCCCTTCTTCCTTAAATGAAGTGGGTTTTATAGCTAACTAAAAGAGGTATTCTTAAAATGATGTGAAAAGAGATTCCCAACTTATTTCTGGGCCTCGGGCTGGTGACATCATGCCACATCCTTGGACTCCAGTCGTGCGGTTTGACACATGTAATTGAAAGCACAGGCCATTCCCGCATCTGCACTACAAGGATTATGGACTGGGTATGTTAGATCAAAAATATATGAAGTCTTTAGCCCCAGAGGGAAGGGGATTTCTCCACTAGACTGCCTCCATGTCCTTGATGTGGTTAGAAGGGTAATGGCAAACATATCATGTATAAATACTGGGGCACTGATTAATGGATTTTTAGTTTTTATAATACAACTACCACTGTCAGTTTTGCTTGTTTTGCTCCAGTTCACAACACTTTATACTGTTATACTGTGATCATTTTGAAATAGAAACAGACAAGTATTAATTTTAGCTCAGTCCTACTCACCTACTCAGGAGAACAATAGTATTACGTGGATATGAAATGCCTGTCTGGAAGTCTGTGTTTTTGTATTTTGTGCCTTTTTAGTAAGGCCTGCATTGGTGCCAAAACAGCTTGTGGTCATATTAAAATTCTGATGGATTCTACGACTGGAAAACCCTTAGTATAGTAGGCATCTATGTTTATGCTCGTGAAAATAGTATTGTCTGTAATTTCCCTGTTCCCTTTGGGGCTGTTTTTGTCGTGGTAAAAATGACTTGGAATTTGTGCAGCAAGGTCAAAGGTACAGTCGGTGTCTTTAATGCATCAACAATTACCAGCACGGCAAAGTTAGACAGTACTATTGTTTGTTAACATAACAACTCAAAAAGGACTGGAGAGATGGAAGATTCAGGAAAGGTCTGCAATGTGATTTGTCCACTATTTATCCTTCCCACCCACTGGTGCTGGTAAGCAACCTCTGTAGCTATAGCTGCCCTGGGGTAGACTGATAGACAAGTGGTCCGCTATACCAAACCAACATCACTGACCGCTACCAGACATTATACAATGTATTGTGTAGACATACAGTAGAATTAAAGAAACTCATATCTTTAAAATCCTATCTTAAAAGTCAGGACTGCTGTGTACTGAGACTCAGAATCAATGGCATAAAGCTTCACAGTTTTTGCAGGGCACAAATCTGAAACTATTGCAGTTTCCATGGTCTGACAGTTTCCAGATTCTTTGTTGAGCCTGGTAAAATGATTTTAGACTAAAATACAATGATGGGAGGTTTGAATTCACTGTGTCGTGAACAAGAAGTTGTTGCCAATGTTAAAAGCATATTCCCAGATAACCTCTTTCTGTTCTACAAATGCTTACCTAAGCTTAGCCCCTGTGAGCGACTGTGAACTTTTGCTCAACCAAGTGTGAAAGTTTACCTAGACGGCTGTGGCCCATGTGGGAGAGAAGGACTGAGAAGAAAAGATCTTTGGGTTTCATTGCCTTTCCTGGAGATGTACTTCAGCCAAACTGTAGCTACATTCCTGTCTTCCTGTGGGCTGTTCATACCGAGCTGAGAAGAGAACATGTAATGTTTACTCTAACACCACACTCTCGCTTGAATCACAGCTGCCTCTGTCCGTCTGTCAGCAAGGTCTCATTCTAAAGGACAAGGATACTTTTCATCATCAAACCCACTGAAAATACCCAATGAGCCTTTTTATTTCAAATGTTATATTTCCTGTTAGTCGGTGGTCCACACTTTGAACTCATTTTACATGTCATTGTTGTCCCTCCACATTTGTCTCCAATAAAACGATTAAGTCCCAAAAAGACTGTCTATGGTAAATACTTAGAACTATTCAATCGACCTGTATAATTTGTAATAGTCTCCAAAGTTGGGAAAGCCAGCAATTCAGTTGAATGTAAACATTCACAGTGATATCTAACATTTACCTGGACTCAGCTCCTTGCTATACGGTTTCAAACTGTTCTATCACTTACAATATTTCTGTAGGTGTTTGTTTTAATAATTGATGTCAAGGGCAAAAATGTGTGGTATTCCTAGAAGGCTTTTTCAACCATAGACTTGTACTGTATATTCGTACAATAAATCAGTTGTCTGTTGTGTGAACTAGATGAACCCTGTTAGTAAACCTTAAAATAGATGAATGAGTTTGGTTAGCTTGGTTTTGCAGATCATAATTCTTCCCTAGACACGTCTTAACCCAAATGTTTAGCCTTAGGTCATACAGGGCCACTGTGAGCCTTTTCATCAGGCAACAGGACATGACAGAGACGTACCGACATGTGTGAAAAGTGTCTGGTGCCTCCGGACCTGTCTGAATCCCCGGGCTGACTTTAAATGTGAGTCTGCCTCGTCCAGGGGCTTGTAGTCTTTTTACGACAGAATTGTGCAGCTTGATAAGGTCAAAGCAGTCACTGAGGGAGCAGTGGTGGAGAACCCTCAGTCTATTTCTTCTTGACAGGAAATGCCTTCTTGATTTCACCGACAATACTCTTGCTTTTTTTCTGTAAAATATGCAACATGAAAGCACACACTGGCGCACTGGAAAATAACAATAACAAAGCCACCGGTACAAAGGAGACATTTACAAAATTGCAAGTGGTGATACGCTTACAGTTTCCAAATACAGCTTCAAGTTCGTACCCAACAAAAATTGCTGCAAATTAATAAAGATCTGCACCAAGTCAACTTAGATTTTAGCTTCTTTCCCACTGGTGAATGCAATGGTTAGAGTGTGATTATTTGTAAAAATTTGAATGCACAAATTTCTGCTGTTAAACAAACTAGCTACTGTTAAACAATCATTGTAACAATGGGGACATTTTGAAACTGTCAAGTCTGTTTTCTCCAGAGTATTTCTACAAAGCGTTTCACCTCTCACTCTTTATTTGCACAGTTGCCTCCCATTGTCACCCAAACCTACTGTATCATTGGACGACTAATGCTAACCTTTTATCACTGTGGAACTAAGGCCTAGTAAGTTAAGTAAACTTTTGTTCAGAAAGCCCAAACTAGCACTGGCACAGAGATAAGCTATTATGAGGATAGATATGGTTCATGCATGTTTCCGATCATACAGTAGATGTCTCATAATAGACTTTACCTACAGCATGAGGAACTGTTTTGACCTAGACTTCACCTTTGCCACAGTGATCTTCAGTTGTAGCAGAATCGGAAGCATGTCAATTTTTCATGTTGCTATAAAATCACTTGTTGTACATGGAAAATGTGTTTTCCAGATGTCTTTTACACCATTCCCTCCACGCTCAGTGCTCTCAGCCAAGGAATAACAGGGACACACCTGTGCTCAGAATAGACTCCCTCCTTCTCCCTATGCACTTGTTGATGGCCAGCTCTGTAAGAAACCAGTGTCATCCAACGATGTGAAGTTGGAGTGTGACAGGACAGAAGTGTTCAATCTATAAAATTTTGTGACAGTGGCTGGGAGAGCTATTGAAGAGACCACAGACTAGACCGGGATGGCAAAATGGCTATGTAACCCAGACAGGAAATACAAGGAAAATGAATTGTGTGTGGGAATATCTAGTGAAAGCTAAACTGAGATTGATGTAACTTTTCTTGCTGTCTCATCTGAAAAACTGGTTTGTTTATGAGCAAACCAAACATGTTTAGGAAAGTGATATCCCGAGCTGGGAATCTGACCGATAAATGACAGTGATAAAGTTGGTTTGGATGGGGCAAAACAAATAAATAAACAATACTCTTCACACAGTGATAGCAACCCTGTTTACATATATGGTAGCCTCCCTGATACGGTGCATTTGATTTATTAAAATCACAGCAAACACTCATACATGAAATATGATAAGGGTGAAATCCTTTATCATAAAATATTATTTGAATACTTAAGCATGATGTATCAATAAGTAAAGATTACCCAGCTGTGCACTGTCATAAATGTGCAGCTAAGCAATTTCAAGGCCTTAGCAGATTTTATCAGTGCAGTTTTTTATATTTCCAACTGTCCAGTAAATATTTTACTAGGCTTTAGTGGATCAGAAGGCGAATTATTAAATCGAAAGCAGCTTGCTCCTCAAAAGCAGCTTCCTTATTTAAGAGGTCCCATAAAACAATATTAAAGTAGTATATGACTGGTATTTGGAGGAAGACTAGAACACTAGTTAAAGCAGAGTGGTTTGACTAAAATAATAAAAAAAGTGGAACATGGCCAAAGGGAGTAGTCAGCCAATCTGGAGCTCCTCAGGAGGCACTAGTGTTTTGTATTTGGTCTAACCCTTTCCCAACCTCAGCCTTCAGCACTCATGGCCACTGGAAATGTCATGAAATTATGTGGGGGATCACTTAACCCAAAAGGAAAGGAAATATGCCTCATCCCTGGATAAAAATATGTTTCTGTTTTTAAATTAAATTGAAACTTTGGTGGATCTGCTGGCTTGCTTACATATCTGGTATTTTCTATTAACTCTACACGTACTGCTATCTATATAAAAGATGATGTTGATCTAAGGATGTATAAGGAGTATTTTTATCTACAATTTAAAAATATGTTGATGTCATTTTGCCCAGTGTGCCCACACACCCCTTTAATTTGCTCAGCGACAAGATGGGTTGACATTACAAGGACCTTTCTTTGTTTTTCAGAAAAGCTGCTCGTCTTAACAGTGGCCACTGAAGAGACAGATGGCTTCCTCCGCTTTATGCAGTCAGCAAAGTATTTTAACTACAACATTAAGGTAAGATAGTGCGCTCTGATAAGACAAAAACAGCCTTGAAGTGATTAGTCCAAACAAACTCTATGCCGCATAATGATTGCTGTGCAGACAGTGTCTCTTGAGTACGCCCATATGCTGTATCACTGCACTATAAATAAAAGTCCTCTCCTACTGACCTTAGACACAAAGAATGCCCAAAATTTGAAAAATACCATTGTTCCTTTTGTTATAAAGAAAAACTTAATCTTTATAATACCCACATCCTGCCAGTTGAGGTATGCACAGTCACAGATAAATGTTGACTAAATATGTCTTATCTAAGGTGCTGGGAATGGGAGAGGTGTGGAAAGGAGGAGATGTAGGCCGTTCCATTGGAGGAGGGCAAAAAGTCAGACTACTGAAGGAGACCATGAAAGCTCTGGCCGACCAGGAGGACCTTGTTGTTCTAACTGTGGACAGGTATGTCAGTATACTCGGTATGATAGTGGTCATAACAGATATTAAGGTCATAACATTAACCGTAAACACATATTTTTTTCCATTCCTTTGTTTGCTTTCATGTGATTGGTGGATCATAGTCTCATTTATCCATATCCAAATTCACTTTGATGATGCCGTTGCACCATAAATTATAACAGCCGACACCAAAGACATGCAAACCACCTCTAATTGCTGTGACATGAAAGCATTAGAGTTGAGACTAATTGTTCAAATCATAGCCTGTAATAAGGGGTTTGAAAATAGTGTGTTCTTGCTGTTTTTTTGCACTTTTATGTACACGGCATGGCACAGCACATTCATAAAAAAGCCACATGCAGGTAACAGAATTATAAGGCCAGGTTTCACTGACGTAATGTGAGTGGTTTTGAAATAATGACAGCACTTCAATCCAGTTTTCCTCAAATAGAGCATGGTATAATAATAGTGGGTGAACTCAGTGACTGCAGTGATGGGCGCTTAATTGCCCTGGAACCGTGTCACACCCTTTAAAAATATTGTTTTCTGTTCTTTAGAGGAAATGATTTAAGCTTAATAAGGTTTATTGTACATTTTATGCAATTTACTTGAGAAGCAAAGAAGATGACATATTATTATAATGATCACTTCCCAGTTTAAATATCACCTTGATTCTGAGTGAAAAATTACAGTGCAAGAGTTCTTGTTAAGTTATAAAAAATCTCATCACAGACTGATCGCGAACATTAAATATATATAGTTTGCATTTATCGATAATCTGAACTTCTTTTTGTCCCAAACAACTATTTATTTTACTTGGTGTAAGAGTATACACCACTTTTACATTGCATCAGCAGTGATTGATGAGATGAGTGGTGACAAAGCCAGCTTGTGAGAACATGTGTCCACCACATGTTAATACAGTACAGAGTAGTCTCAGCTTCCTCAGCTGAATTACTTTCCCCTTGGTCTCTGGAATCCCCTTTCCTATACAATGTGTTAGAATATCATTTATTTTAGAGCTATCCATTTTAGATCAGTACGCACCAACAAAATATGTTAATACAAGAATCTTGGGAGTTTGAGTCATTCAATCTAACATCAAGAACCACAAATACCTACTATGTCAGTTTTGGACTAGCCCTCTCTTTGTCCTACTGTCTTTTCTTCTGCAGTGAGGCATGGCAAAGTAAACCCCAGTATTGCTCCTAAAGAATGTCAAGAGTTTTTGAGTACATCCATCTTATGCAAGTTAAGACAGATTCCGTGTCACAAAGCAGGGGTTGACCGTAAAGAAAAAAATTAATGATCTTCTGTTTTTTTTTACCTTTCAGCTACGATCTTATCTTCGCTGGAGGACCCGAAGAAATTCTCAAGAAGTTCCAGCAACTAAACCACAAAGTAGTTTTTGCTGCAGAGGGACTGGTATGGCCCGATAAAAGACTGGCCGACAAGTATCCCTCAATACGCAGTGGCAAGCGCTATCTTAACTCGGGAGGTGAGACTTTACAATGCAACTTTTATGAATTTTTACAAGAGGAAAGCATTCTCTAGTCACTAACAATACCTCCTTTGTGGATTCTAAAGTTACTGAAAATGATCAAGTGTCCCTTTGAGCATGTGGGTCATTTATATTAATCAGGGAAGTAATCTATTTGTGTTTTGTTTTTGTGAGCTATTTGTGTAACCCAGTTAACAGCCGGGGGTTTGTACATTCCATTGTGAGCTGTCAGAGTGAGGAGTTGCAGGCCTCCATCAGTAAAAGGAGGTTGAACAAGGCTTAACCACAGCAGCTAAAGAGTGATGGAGCTGTCCTAATGTCCAGCTGCAGGCTGTGGTGTAGCCTTAAAAATATGAAACCACCCAAGTCTGCTAACATCATGTGCTTTGATATTTATTTCTTGTATTAATCTGTTATTATTCTAACTGGCTCTCACAGGCATTTCCTATCAAGAAAAAGGACAGTGAGGCTGTTATTGGACACAGTTCCTCAAAGCAAGTCCCACATTAAGTTTAACTTCTTGTTCCCTCTGCAATTAACAAAAAATAAATGAAACAGAAATATATGCTAAAATTTATTACAAAAAATTCCATGCAAAAGTGTTTCTATTCTGTATAAAATAGCATGCTGACGGTATGCTAAGATCCTGCTCCAAATAGCATGGCTAGTTGATCTTTCCAGTCCTGAACACTGAATTACTGCCTTCCTTGTGGTCATCAGCTTGGTTTGACCTCCCATATAGTAGCCGGTCTTTCTCATTCTGATTAGAGACCGCTTTAGCAGTCATTGTCATCGACTTGACATGCAGATTTGTCTTGGCCTTGGAGTGTGCCACAGATTGTATAAAATTGCAGGTTTTGTTTGTGTTTATATGGTTTCCGCCCAAGTGACCATTGGGATTTACTTTATGGCAACTTGTCTCTTGTCCAAAAGAGGGTGATATGTTGGGAAAGTGGATAAGGGTAATATAGTGCTAACTATTGGCAAGAGGGTCTGGCTGCAGGCTCCACCACCATGTACCTCCACCACTACGTACCTCAAGAAAAATACTACATTTCCTGTTAGTTATACATTTTCTAAACTAAAACCCAAATGTATGTTACAGCATTTTTATCTGACCACTTTAAATAACTTTACCAAAACTAAACATTTGCAATGATTTTGAATTGTAGTCTGCCCAAGTCTGCTTTTACGTTGTATGTTTTCAAGAATGACGTAGCCATAAAGGTTATAAAGAATAAATAAATAAAAATTCAGGCATGAAAATGTTTCACAATAATAAAATACTTGTAATTATCAACAATATAGATTTTTATGTCATTTTACATTTTTACAGAAATGCTTTAAACATTGCATTACAAGTATCAACCAATTTAAAACATTAATTTTTAGATTTAGTTATAGTTTTTTTATTTATTTATTAGGTTTTAACAATAATCTACAAATATCTACAGATTTTCCCCCTCCAAATAATATGCAATATCTTTCAATCTTATAATCTAAGTTGCTTTCAATGATAAACTAATGAAGCTAGCAAGTTCTTTAGCCAAAATGGCCGCCGTTTGTTTTGGTACATGACGGTGGAGGTAGGTACATGGTGGTGGTGGCTGCAGAAGAGGTACATGGTGGTGGAGCCTGCAGCCAGACCCCTCTCGGATCCTCACTCATTTTACACTTGTGTCATGAGTTTCTCACCTCAATTAATGTTTTTAAAAATGGCTCCCAAAAGTGTACTGGTCTCACAAAAAGAAAAACAAATAGCTGGCCACTAAAAGGTATAGTGATAACATGTTCTACTTTTTGTTCTAAATCTGCATGGTCCAATTTGGTGAGGACTAATATAAAAATAAATTAACCATTCATTGCTGCACGATACCCATAATAGAAACAGTACCTATCTGTCTATCTGAGTTCAGTGGTAGTACTGGGACAGTCCTAGTTCAAACTAGAAGGAACACTACAGTCGTTTTAATGTTTACTGCCAGCAGGACTGTTTAGCCACTAATAGTGTGACAAGGACAATTCAATTAGGTCTCCCTTTAGTCAGAACACTTTGTAAACTTTTTAAAGCAAATTTTGTATCTTTGACTTCAAATGTACCTGATTTTGATATATTTTTCAGCAAGCTTTATAACTATGTATCAAAACCATTCTTTCTCAGTTACTCAAGTGTCCTCTGTTTGATGTAAATGCAGTTATTTATGTTAGCATAGCAAAGGGTCCATTGTGCAATATTATATTCCCGGTCCTGACAATGCTTAGTCATCAGTGTTGGCTCTGCTCCTCTGTCATGTTTGTATAAGAGTTGATTGTTGGCGTGGGTTTGGGTATCAGTTTACTAGCTGTTTACATGCAAGTAGAGAAATCAGAATGATCCCCCAGTCCGGTTAAGGTTTAAGCATCTTACAACTAGGCTTCTGAAATCGTTAAAATATCACTTTGGTTGTGGCACTACTGTGGTTATGGACTGAGAGGTGTTCCGAAGAACTTAAAAAACAGGAAGGACACAAATAACTGGTGTTTTTAGAGCAATATTTTAAACCATTTAGCATACTGCTTTACAGCTAAATACACATACCCCAGGAACTACTGGGGAGACAGAAGTTCTGTTCTCTCTCCTGCATGTAAATTCAGAACAAGTGACATGGTTGCTGTGAGGCTATTAGCATAGGCTGAGTTTGCTGCATGTAAAGATGAAGCAATTTGGGACATTTTGAGACATCTGTCCACTGTGTGCTGATCAGTCAAAGGGTGTTTTTTCAGTATTAAATGTTAAATACTTAAAGTTTACTACACAGACAGCACAAGCACATTATAAAAAAGGGCTATAAAAAGCATTTTCACAAACACGGCGTGAAGAGAAGGCCCTGAAAACAATTATTTGCAATTGTAGAGTGAAGACTTTAAACAAAAAGTATCTACCAAAATAATTCCGCTTTTCTATTTCTTAAAGCAACACTATGTAAAATGACTGATTGCCTATTTCAAAATGATTCTATGATTTCTATAATGGTTAAAGTTAAAACTGGTCTAAAGTGTTTCAAGTGTCAAGCTTCAGGTTGGCTTTACATAATCCAAAGATCATAGCTGGTAGCAGACTCTTACAGTGTTAATGGCATTTTCAACTGACCTTCAGGTGGCGCCAATGTTCACCAAACTACATAGTGTTGCTTTAATCAGGGAAGACTGCTCTGAACTGGTGCGAAACCCACTTTGACGTTATAGTGTGAGGAGTGTCTGTGACTGTGAAAAGGTTCAGGACCATTCTCCTCTGAACTGTTGTTGTCGTGTAGTTTGCCCCCGTCCCACCCCCTCCTGTTCCTCTGCATGACCAACCCTCTTGTATGTAGCTTACAGCATGGTCTTCTAAAGGAAGCTTCTTAGAATATTTGCCCAGACTTTACTGAGGCTCAATACAACGAGCTTTAAACACAGCAGCGTTGAGAATCTAAGAGGCCAAGGGTCCAAATATCTGCGTTAGTGCGTGTGTGTCTGTGTTCGTCTCCTCTAGGTCTTGCTCTTGTGTCTTTTTGTCAGACTTTCCCTGTGAAACTATGCCTGAACTGAAAATTGTGGGGAAACAA
>JAVQKG010144306.1:0-15377 GCA_036025885.1 Hypseleotris bucephala | reverse complement strand
CGTGGAAGTTTAACAGTTAATATTTTAGTCTTTTTAAGAGTTATATTGCAAATAGTAAAAAAGTCTGATGTCTAAATTCATTTCAGTCTACTTGAAATACTCAAAAGCTCCACTAAAGTTTAAAAAATGTTAGTTATACTTTAAACTTATATATACAGATGAATTAATGTTAGAGATGACAAAGAATCCAACAAAATTATAAACCAACTGTAATATTGCTGCTTGTAAACGTGCATGTAAGTAGTGTAAGTAAACTGTACTTAATTAGCAGTAACTAATCTTTTTCCATCTCTTTTTTTATAATTTTCATCTTTTTCGGACTCACCCTTGCACTCTGGCGGTTGGCTTTCCTCTGGTCGTCGGGGAGCGGGGGCATGGGGTAGGGGTATCTCCGGCTGGACGCGATGGATCCTGTCGACGAAGTGGGAGACTTGGCTGGAGACAGTGTCCTAAAATTCAAGAGAAGTCGAATAATTAAAATACTGTCGTGTGCTAAAGCAGGCCACAGATAAATGAGACTCGATTCAAGGAAGCATTGCTCTAAATCTAGATTGAACTGCTCCACTTTTTATACAAAGGGAGGCGGCTCATAAAAGGTAGATTTCTGTTGATAAAACTGCAGACAAGGTTTAGAAATTAAAAATTAAGTAGTTTGCTTCTTGGGGAACCTAGGATATTACTTTAATATTGTAAGCTGTACCCAACATCAGTGTTTTTCTCTTCCAACTTTGCACAAAAGTCAGTGTAAAGGGTGTTAGACTAAGGCTGGGTACAAACAAGGATGGGCTCTTGAAATTGAGTGAAACACTACCCACCCACCTCTGGTTCCAAAAGTAAAAATCTCATAAATTTTAACCATAGACTTTTAGAAACATCTGTATTTTAAAAGTTTAAATGATTGATGGAGGCTAATCAGCTATGTGGTACTCACATTTTTAGTGTATATATTTTTGGCTAAAATATATATGTTTAATATTAAGACTCAATGAAATACATTAAAAGCTTTTACTATTTATGTTTCAGGTACAAGTTTACCATATATATACAGTAGATGATTAGCCTCCACCAATCTTTTAAACTCTTAAAATACAGATTTTTCAAAAAGCCTATGGGAAAAATGGATTTTTACTTCTGGAACCAGAGGTGGGCGGGCATTGTGGCGCTCTATAGCCCACTTCAAGCAAGAAGAACACAAAGTCAAAACAGAGAAGAGAGTGCATCATATGTAGAAATGTGAAATTCATGCCACTAATAATAAAACCATAGCCAAGTTAGTTATTGTAAAGAAAATGCCCATAAGCTATTAAATTTCAGTAAACAAATGTAGAAGTCATTTCCAAATTTCTCCCCTCTTTGACAATGTGAATTCTTAACCTGTATTGGGGAAAGGTCTATAGATGACAACACTAAATGAACAAATGCTTCCCAGTCCAATGTTAGAAGTTCACTATTAGTCGAGGAATAAAGATGTTGCGTCCTTAGTACCAAAGGGACCTCAGGTTTTGTGATGATCTATAGACCTTGAAGAAGAATTAAGTGGTGTCTTGCAGTTTTTCGTAGCAGCACAGTGATGATGTCATAGCCTAAGTGTCCCACAGCTATGACATCAGATCGACACAGGTGGCACATGCCGACGACAACAACAACAAACATGCAAGAAGCAAAGAAGGGGACGCGCAGGATGCAGTCGGGGTAGAATAAAAAGTAATCATTTCCATTTGCTTACTATATACTGTATGAGTTAAAGAAACCTTTATAGATGAACATAGGCGACACAAATTCAGCTAAAACTGACTATTGAAGACTTTTGTGTAATAGGTAAACTTTGATTGATATAACATGCCAGATATTGAGTTATTCTCTGGTCTTGGAGCCTGCCCTGACTAAACAAGAGCTGAAACTGAAAGTGGGGTTTGTAGACAAGCGTGGAGGACACAGCGAATGGTGGGAGGTAATACCTAAGATAAGGTCCTTGTGTGTTTTTATTCACGTCTTCTACCCATTTTGTTACATCATAAACCTCAGCTTTGTCGCGAGGGGTTAAATACCTGTGGGAGGGAGGGGTGATGGACACAACACAAAGAAAGAGAAAAGGAAACAAATGGAAACAACACAGAGTCTCCGGAAAAATGCACAAAGGAGGAGGAGGAGAGAGGGAGAAGGAAATATTTTAGGAAAGCAGAGCAGAGCAAAGATCTTCTGAACAAACACCAAGATGCAGTCGAGAAAATGGTGAGAAAATGGCAGTCAGACCTGTGTGGTTCAGATGACAACAGCACCATGAAAATCACAAACTGTGAGTTACAGGCTCAGTCACATTAACTCATTCCAAGCACTCGTCACTGTCATGCTGAGCAGGTGCCACTAATGCAAGACCTGGACTTCAGTCCATCATAAACAGTGTCACGGGCAGCCGTGCAGTCAGTCATTAGGCCACATACTGCCTGTGTTACAATAGGGTACAGTAGAGGGACAGTGGGCTTCATTATCACATACAGTATATCACACTAGAACGCCATTTAGTGTAAAAGGACTTTCAAAGATTATGTTTAGATTAGTTATCTGCATCAGTGAAATTAGTGTAAAATTAGCAAGATTATCTACTTTGTTTGCTTATTTATAATCGGAAGATTATCTGTGAGACAAATTTGGAAATCAAGTAGAAGTCCATTTTGTACCTGTTGTTAAAATAACTTGAGTATTAGTAAAAGGCAAAGACAACTATCCTCCAGATTAGATTAACTTGTTACTAAGGACTTACTCTGTGGAGTTTGAGCGTGCACGGAACTTCTTTCCCTTTAGTTTCTTACGGTTTCCGCTTAGATTTCCTGAAACAGCACACCACAGTCAGTTTGATTCAGAGGAGTTGAACTGTGAGTGCTTGAGGCTGGGGTTACCTTGCCAGGAGTTGCTCCTGGGCCGGCCATTCTCACAGATGTCAGCGATATGTTTGGCATCTGGGATCCTCTCACTCCACGAGTGGGACAACCCATTGGATCTACACAGGCCCACAAAGATCATCAGAGCCACGTCAAAAGGGAGGGACTGTTTTAAATAATGTAACCAGTGGTGGTATAGGGGAGGATGTTCAGGTAAATGAAGGTGAGCAGGCCTTGTTAGCAGATGGCATGGCTGGTATAATTTTGCAGCTATACGTGGCATATGGGATAATAGAGTAATAAAGTATGTATGTCCATACTTCATATCCCACAGATGGGAAGGTCACACTGTCATGAGTTTAGAACATTTCCCAAAATGTTCACAGACGATAGAACAAGAAAAGAAAGATACTTACAAGCATGATGGAGCAGTTAGTGAGCGCTTCTACAGCAGTGACTCAGCCCATCATGACTGCTTCTACACACACTCACACACTCACACACACACAAACAGACACATGCACACCCAAGCACGTTCGAACACAGTCACACGCAAACACACACACAAACGCACAGTCACACACACACGCACATAAGCAGACACAGTCACTCACGCAGACAAAAACACGCACAGACAGACACCTGCACACACACACACACTCCCACAGTCACACACACACACATACATACACACACACACACAGAGAGACACACACAAACTAGAGGCAGCAAATGAGAGATGATGAGATGGCACACCTGAAGCCAAACACTGAGAGGTTGTGTGAGATGGATGGGATGGAGGGAGTGAAGGACAGAGTGCAGAACTGCAGGTGGGACAGGCAGGCTGACCTCTTCTTGGAGCTGCAGCCGGAGTTGGTGCTGACGCCCGGAGGCATGTCACTGTAAAACGAGTCCGCGTCACTCGGCTTTGTCACATAGTCGCCCGGAGGAATTTGTCTGGAATTACAGATTAGGATTTGAGGTCTTTTTTTTCATTAATCGGTTAGGTAACATGCTGTAGCAGTTAACAGTTAACGTAAGCAAAAGTTGAAACCATGAACAAAGAGACAATTCAAGATAATATACTGCACAAAGCAGGCAGTAAAAGGGTTTTGGAAGTATACATTTATTTAGCTGATTTTTATTATTTTACATTCTACAAAAACTAAACTTAGACACTAAACAAGGACTAAAACAACAGCAAAAGTAGGATCAATTTCAATAAATCATGGCTAAAATCTGACATATGTATATTTTTTTCATTACATTTTCCTTGAAGGCTCTAATTGTGTAAATCTGTTAAGTCACAAGCATTATCAAGATGTATTTAGATTTTTGTGATACAGATGTTGCATTTGATAATGTGTGATTATTTGCGATATATTGCGCATAATAAAGTTGACAAACCGGCAAAATCTTCTATGGACTTCAGACTCCACATAACGCCTCTGCTTGTAGCTCCTGGATCAAAATAACAACAACATTAGCACATAGGCTTTAGCCATGAAAGAATAGCTTGAATATTATTTAGGGCTACACAATTTTGAAACTAATTTTTATGTAAATTTGCAATCATTGTGACCATTGAAGGTGTAGTACATAATGTTCTATGTAAAAATGTTTTATCTAACCCTGTTCTATGATTTAAAGTGGGTAATCTGTCATAATTTTGTTTTTTACATTAGTCCCTCTACAGACAGACAATCCACTTTACATCAGAGAACAGGGTCAAGGTCAATTTTAAGCATTTTCTATTTATTTTTTTTAACAATCAAAACATACGGACTACACCTTCAAAAAGTGCAGTTTTAATACAATTACCATTAATTGTGCAGCCCTAGTCTTAACACATTTGACACACTCACTTGTAGCACCAGGCTGTAACCACCAAGATGAGGGCAAGGAAGAGGATGGAGCCCACAATGGCCCCAATGATGATGTTAGTGCTGGTGATACCTAAAACGGCAGATAAACACACAGACGAGAGAGGGAGGGGGAGGAGGGGGGTAAAGTGGTGACACAAACCAAACACTTGTTAATTGTTGTGTTGCTCGCTCACATGGGAAATCACAAAACCACAAAAGACTGCAGCCGGGCACCAAAACACACCACAGCGCGCAGGACAAGTGTCAAGTGGAAAATAAAAGGGAATGAACTGCGGCAAAAGATCCCATAAAGCTGATCATTTGTAATACTTTGTCTGGTTATAGGGTTAGAGAGAGGAAAAAGGCCAATAGGAAAGAGTAACACAAAATACAATCTGAAATTCGAACCTGGATGTCTAGTTACTCCGTCAAAGACAGCCTGTTGACAAAGAATGAGTGTGAAAATAATGGTAAACATAAAAAAACGGCATGCATGCTTCGATGAATATAGAACAAGCTAGATCAATTGCAACTTAAAGCCAAAAAATATGAAAATAACTCAAATAAAGTTGATATAACGACTTGCCATGAGTAGTGAGGCGACAGGTGAAAGAAACAATGAATACATTTGGACAATGTGGCGATGTCCTACCTGACACAGAGGCAGGGGGTCCGACAGCGAGGTATCCCACCGGAGATGTGGAGTTACAGTCTTCTCCAGCCCAGCCCAGATGACACACACACTTCAGCTCACTACTGCACACCTACAACACAGTATGACAATCGTTTTATTTGTTTTTTATTATATTAGTAGTTTTTTCAAATTGATAAGTAAGAGTAGCATGAATCATTGCACTATCCATAGGACTGATAAGATTATTAGAAGATATTAGAAGATTCTTTCCGTAGTATTTTGAATATTACATATTTCCAGCAATACACCAATCACTAATAATATAATATATAATAATTTAACAACTTACTATAACAACTTAATGACAGCAAATTTCAGACTGCTGTTTGTCATTCTGATACTTTCTGGTTTGTACCGTATAAGACCATGATAGAGGGAAAGCGTAGCACATCATTCAAACTTGTTTTTTAGTTTACTGCACAAAAACAGGTACTGCAACGATGCTTTGTTAGTTCATTTATTTCAGTTAATACAAATAGAGCGTACCCCATGTCCTGAACAGATGATCTTGTCGGTGGTCCCGGGACAGGTGCTGAAGTTAAACTGCTGGATGGGGAGACACTTGTGATTGAAGCAGATGTGGTCCGTCCCACAGGCCGTCCCATCCTCAACATATCCCAGGTCAGTGTCTCCATTGATGACCACATGGGCACCGCTACAACACAAATAAACTCGACAGTCAGATCAACTTTGAGGCGTGGGAGATGTTGCAAGATCTATTATCTTGAGCTGTTGTTGAAAATCAATTGTTAGTTGCATTAAGTCATCAGTCAGTTATCAGTTGTACTAGTGCAGAGTTATTTTTATTTTTAGTGCAGAGTGAATGCAACTAACTAACATTTTTGTAGACTAAGACCTCACTGATTAATTAATTAACTATGCGACCACATAATAATACCTGCAGTCCAGAGAAGCACTGTGTCCGGCCACTGTGAAGGATGTAAGCCCTCCCTGGAGCTCACCAAGACGCGGAACAGGAGAGATGTTAGAGCAAAGCAGGTATCCACAATGAACATCCCTGAAACACAAGGAACAACTCAAAACATGCTGGTGGGAAGCAACTTGAAGATACAAAAACACAGAATCTAAGGCAAGGGAGGTTTTCTTTGTATCACATAATTCATATACAGGGCAATTCAAAATGCTTTACAGAAACAAGACTCCATTTAAAAGTACAGATAAAACACAACAATCAATACAAATAAGATTACAAAAAAGTTTAAAATTTAAAATAAAAAAAATCTTACTGTTTGTTGCACTGGATCCATGTGTCTTTATCCTTCCCACAGTTCCCCTTTTCTGTCCCTTCAATGTTGAGCTTTTCATAACAGAACTTATCAGCCGCTGTTGCTTCTAAAAAGGCAAAGCACATTTAAAAATCAGTGTTATTTCAATGAATGTAAGCCTCTATTGTAAATTTGTTTCAGTTCACTTACTCTCTCCCCAAATGTACTTGCACTGTCTGTCCTTCGTTTTGCAGTGACCATTGAAGCAGCGCCCCTAGAGACAGCAGACAGTCAGTACAGTATGCTGAATTAAGGCCAGGGGTGTGCGATATGTAAATAAAAAAATCCATTTGTGATATGAAGATATGACAATCTGCTAATCTGGGAAGATCATTGAATAGTATCATTTTTACTTTTACAATGCCAGTGTTCATAAATAGTAGAAAAAAAACATTGGATTGGTTGTAGATTGAATTTGTAGTTTACAAAGTGTAAAACAATTAAGTTTATTAAAACTGTTATCAAATCAAAATCTTGATCTTAATAAAGTTGTGATGTTATAATTTTTACCACATTTCCCACCCCTAAAGGCTTTCATTTCATTAATGTCTTACCTGGTCCTTTTCACAGGTGTAACCATCCATTTTGTGCACATTTGATGGACACTGTAAAGATGCAGACATCATAAATAAAAGGTTTACTTTTTTTTAATAGTATTTTCAAAAGCACCTGGTCAGCTCACACTCACCTCACCAGAGTTGCCAGTGCAGTGTTCTGGTATATCACAATCATTAACAGCATCTCTGCACACTGCACCCATAAACTCCATCTGTACAAGCACATTAGTATCATTGTATACATTATTTAACATTTGCAGCAATTTAAGTTTAATTTTAGTCCAAAGACATTTTTACCTGGCAGTTGTTGCAGCAGAGTCCATTACTGCACTTGGAGCCTTGTGTGAGAGTGCACTTTGTACAGCAGTTGTTCCCTTCCCTGGCACACTCCTAGTGATTAAAAACATAAATATTAAGCACAGCAAAGCGTTCATAAACTTGGTGGTGTGGTCCATTAGATTAGCATGTATAATGAAGCTAACAGTGGCTAGCCATTTATGTATTAATTAAATTAATGCACTAATTTAGATTGCTGGACCACTGTGTTATCCTATTTTGGTCTGGGTCTTTATTATGTAAATCAGTGGTTCTAAAACTTTTTTTCAGAGGACCCATATTTTGTTTGACAGTATTTTTGTGTAACCTAGTAGTTTGGTTCAGCACAGTTACCGTAGGTCTTTTTTTGTCATATGTTAACCGTTTTTGCTTCAGAAATTTGTGTAAATTTGTTATTGTTTTTATTTGTTTATTTTATTGTCTGTATATTCTGCTTATGGACTATATTTATTTTCATAATTTGTCATCTTATTCTAATAAATGTTTAAAATCTACACAGACATGGTGATGCAATTTGCAGTTTGACTTACAGCTGGGCCTCCACAGTCACACTCTTCTCCTGGCTCCACAAACCCGTTACCACACACCGGAGCGTCCAGCAGCTAAAAATAAACAGTAAACTATATTGAATAAGAGTATCTTAATTGTACAGTGTTAATAGTGATAAATGATTGTACCGTCATTGGTTTGTTAAACAGACACGCTCCTCCTCCGCTGTTCAGGAAGTTGTGAAACTCCTCGATGTTGCAGTTGGAGAACTTTTTGGGCAGGTAGAAGCTGTTTGAAAGAGCCACAGTGGTGTTAATGTCAGGATATTAAAATAGTCTTCTGAGACAACACAAGGAAAATGAAACCCTATACTTTACACAGGGCAGTAATATAAGTACAAATGTAATTCTTGATTTGCAACAATAGCAGAAGTTACTCACTGTTTAGAGGAGCTCCTTAAATAGGGCAGATATACAGTAAAGGTAACTGTATTAGACTAGAAGGAGGATGTACTAATGGGTCACTATTCACAAAAATGTTATTGCATTATATAGTTAATTTATGTTTACGCTGTGCTCATTTTATGTAAATTGAAACCTCATGTTAATGGTAATTCAGCGACTGTCTTCTGTTGCTTTATATTAATTAAATGTCACTTGAGATTTTCAATGAGAAAACACAGTGAATACAATGCAATAACAGACCAGGCTTATGGACATGTAACATTGAAATGTGAAAATGATCAGTGATACACGGGTATCAGTCTGGGGCGGAGGACACTACAATATTTTAGAAAGATTTTTAACACTGACTATTTCTATAAAGTGAATCCAGTTAAAATCTTGTAGTGCTCATTTACAACTAGACACCAGTGTGAAATAATATTGACCTGTTTAGTCCATTTATCTATAGTACTAATATTTATTGACTATATCAAAGTTTGTATTTTTTATTCAAACTTACCATGTACCAAATTGAAGCGACATTATGATAAAACATTAGTAATGAATGTACTATCCAACTATTTCAAATGCATACAGTTAAGCAGTCATACTTTCACTTGAAACAGGAAGAAGTAAAATAAAAACACTATAAAAATCCTGACTCATCTTCAGGGACATCAAACCTAAACTGGTGAAGTTAGGAACAAGGCGCTTTTTTATCCCATCCATACACACCAGCTCAAGCCTTTGACGTATACGGTAATGGGTTAATTAAACCATACATGCATAAGTCTCATGACTGTGGGGCCTACTGAATGTGTCTGAAATACCATTGACACAACTTCAGCACTAATCACAAAAGACAGAGTCAAAGGTGAACATCACCTGTCGAACAACATTTTATGAAAAAGAGAAGAGTATTTTTATTTATATTATATAACAGGAGGCAAATACAGTATAGGTTTAAGATGGGGATGACAGACGGTTTCAACTGGTGAAAAACCAGTGCTGAATTTACACAAAAAAAAAAGGGAATTAAAATTGAAATTTAATAATTTTTATAATAATGCATTCATCAACTTGTGTGTTTGGCCAAAAAGACCACTCACAGGTGTCACTTTTCAAATGATAATGAAAATACAGCCAGAGCGTCAAAGGGACACCTAGTTGTATTTGTTGTTATCATTTGAGCTGTTGAGAAGCTGAGGCCACAGCCTGTAGTGCTGTCGGATGAAACAGGAGCGGTTGTGATGACTGACAACCCTCCAACACAGCCACACAAGCAACGTTTAGCCAAGCTTCTGCTCACCTGCTGTCCCATTCGGGATAGAGGGAAAATGCAGGTGAAAAGTATTTAAGAACAGGGGCACACAGACACATCACACTCACGTCTATCACAACCATAGAGACAGAAATCAGAGCTGCTGCTGTTGTAGTGGTAAATATCGTGGGAGGATAGAAACATACAGGGAATGTTTGCACACAAAGCAATAACATGAAACTGTACTGACACCTTGTGGTGGATTATTAAACTACAACAACATAGACGTGATAGTAACTTACCCAACATCATCCATGATGCAGCCTGCCCAGCGATCCTCACACTGGCATTCACCTAAAATATACATTTTAAATATTATTATAATATAAAAAGGGCTTTTAAATGACTTTAAGATGCTACTGTTTACCATTCAGGATACGCTTCTTGTCGGGGAAGATGCCAATGTTTTGTCCAAGAGTCTGAGCCAGAGTTATGGCCATCTCCTCTGTTTTACCGTACTATAGGAACGCAGCACACATTTATCAGGACTGGCTCTTAACTAAACAGAAATATGTTTATGTTACAGAAAATATACCTCATTAATTCCTCCTCCTTTGGTGAGGGAGCAGACACCTCCCATGTAGGATGCTCCTCCCCAGATGCCGTGAAACTGATTCCCTCTGATAAACCAAACAGACACATAAAACATAAGCTACAATAACCTAAAGACACACAGTCACGTGAGCTTGAAGCTGTTTTCAGACTTACGAAAAAAGGTGAACAGAATCACACTTCTCTTTTATGAAGTCTTTACGATACTTCATAAACTCCTTCAGCGTTTCCATCGGGTCGTCGTCAATGTTAAACTTGTTGTCAGCTGACCAGGTTTCCATGGCAACCAGGACTATGCGTGTATTTAGCTGTTCTTTAAAGATCTGAAATTTAAGTAAAAAAAAAAGTAAAATGGCAATCACAGAGGAAGGCCTGGTAATGCAATAGTTTATAAGAGAAGACACACAGCAGCAATATACATGCGTCTAAAGTCAACAAGGAGGGATGTCTGGAGGGCATTTCTGGAGCAAACACAACGATAAATAATAATATTTGCTTTTCTGAGATTAAATCTGTTGAGCTCCCAGACCAGACAGAGCAGAGGAGTGAGTTCAGCTTAACACTACACCTCAGAGTGATTGCTTGTTATACCATGATATAATATAGCAAGTAAATATACACGATTTAATGTAGGCATATATAGAAAATAGATTGTATTTGTTAAACGTATGTCACGTATGACCTCCTCTAAAGGAAGGACAAAAGACAACTCTTCTCCATCTCATCCTTCACATCTCTGACCTTGTATCAGGTCAGGTTTCAGTAACAGCAGCTAAATAAATACAATGTCTCTCAGTGATGTCTGCTGAGCTCCATACAGAAGAACTCACAGGCGGCTGGTTAATGGCTGCTCACAGCATATTATGAGCCTGGAGAGGTTTTAAATGGGGAGACTGGGGTTTGGTAAAATGAGAAATCAGAGCATTGTGTGCTCAGCTGTAATACATGGGAGTGCTTGTGGCAAGCTTTCCAAGAAGATCAATACAATTCTTACCATGTCAGCCATATTGACCACTGACTTAGCATAGTTATTTGTGTGCCCCACTGAAAGCCGATGCTTCTTGTACTGAATAAGAGAAGAATGGAATCAGAAATACAAGTCTGGAATGAACTGTAGTACTTAATGATTGAATCAGCACATCTCCAAATGAGGGATTTGATCTTAACGTTATTAGGTTATTGTTTTAACAAGTTCAGCCCCAGAGGACCTGAGTGAAGCACAACTTTTCACAAGCAAAATTACTGTATACATTTCTCAATTCTTATATAGACTCTGTAACATTCTTGTAAATAATGATCCAAATGAATAACATATGAAATACTTACCATTAAATGGTCATTGATGACCATCAACTCAATGTATTTGGTTTCATCTTCTACATTATGTGACATATGTGAAACCTGAAAATAGAAAAGATTGTATAACTGTTTTAGCCAAGCAAGCATGAACATAACAGACAAAGGCCGACTTGGATCTTATATGTCACTCCAGGTAGAAGCAAAGAAATCAATAAAGAAGCTGTATGACTAAGTAATGTCTGAGCTCTCAAGTCCAAATAAAGAAATGCACCAATACCAGAGAGACAGAGACACAACTGTGTAACATCAGAGAGGAAAAGAAGAAAAAAACATGGAGGTTCTGAAAACGTTAAAAATGGACCTAGATAAACAAGGTATTAAAACATAGGTAAACATAAGTAAAACACACCTGTCTCTTTTTTCTCCGTTGTACAACTCTGGATCCTGGAAAATGAGGGCTGGGAAAAGGTGGTTCAGGGAGATCTCCTATAAACAAGATATCGCTGTAAATTAATATTTTATATATTGGTGTACATGTGTTTTAGTGGGAGCAGACAAAAAACACATACAAAAGAAATGTCAACAATTATCTCACCATTTAACACACTCCCAAGTCCCTCTTGACCTGCAGATTTGTATATTATGTGAATTTGGTCATCTCCCTGAAAAAAACAAAAAAACAAAACAATGTCATTAAATATCTATTAATGCAAGATAGCTACCGCAGTTTAACTATGGAATAGAAAAAGACTTGAAGATGCTTGCGTACAACTGTAAATAAGTGAAGTCATAAATCCAAAATATTGTCATACTGTAATTTTCTTTTCATTGGATTTGGTGAGTTTTATTTTTGGTGAGCTCCAATTTACTTGATTTCTTTTTCCCTCTCAGTAGCCTACAGCCCCTTAATTTATTGCCCATTGTCTATTTGACAATGACAACAATATGCTAAAGAGAACTCAGTTTGCGCCTGCGAGGCAGCGCTCAGGGAAAAGACGTCCAGTGTCCAGCCACTGAGCCACATATCCCCGTTGACGCTCCTGTTGATTAAGATTTAGGGAGTGTAGAAGAGAGATTCATCTGAAATGAACACATTTTCCTCCTGATGTCGACGAACAGCGAAATACATAGGGTAAAGCCAACATATCACCTTTTACTATAACGGGTAAAGTCCGATAATGTTTACAGATGCGAAACGCAACAGGTTGTACTAATGCTAGCTTTAGCTTAGTGGCTAATGTAAACGGATCATTTTACGCTTAGCCAACCCATAATAACACAAAACAATAATGCTACCATATAAATATGTCATAATGAGGAGAATAATTGAACCGACGTGTGCATTTTGTCTGGTTTTCAACTAACGCCAAACTTATTTGAGTGACGCTAACTAGCACTTAAAGCTAGCTCTTGAGGCAACAGGCACTGGGGTTTGTTGTTAGTAACTGCAGCAGGCCAGATAATTGTAGGCTATTGTATGTTATTATGTGACATTTAAACTATAATTCCGGTGCGAGTGACTCAGTAGATTACATTTTTACTTAAACTGTAAATTATCTGATGATGGTAAAGTAAGAAAATATTCTTTAGGATATGACAGTGCAGTGACTGTGTTCAAAAGCATTACTAATGCACCTATTGTGGTTGTGAAGTATGTCATGCACCGCAGTAAAGACACTGGTTATTTGCGAATGAAATGAGTGCATTGTTTCTCAGGGACTGTAGATATTGGGTCAGCTACACTGTAGTGGATAGATAGACAAGGGGCTTGCCTATAGCTAGGTCAGTGCTGTATAAAGTAGATCTGCACAGTGGTGGGATTGAAAATGACATTTTAAGTTGCACTTTTATTGTACTATCACTACTTTTGTACTATTGTAATATCACTTTAGATTAACTTTGATTTTTGTGTTCACAGCTTTGACCGTTAGTCGTTCCATCAGCAGTAGCCATGACGTGCCGGGACATACATGCCACTAACGCTTTCGCTTTCATCATTGCCTTTGTGTCTGTGGGAGGAATTGTTGTAGCAGGAGTGATCCCACAGTGGCGAGTCACAAGACTTGTCACCTTTAATCGCAATGCCAAGAATATCAGTGTGTATGATGGGCTGTGGGCTAAATGTGTGAAACAGGATGGCTATTCAGGATGCTTCTACTATGATTCAGAGGTATTTATTGTGACATTATACTCTTGACTCCATCTTGACTCTGCTTTAAAACATGCATGTTATATCTTTCAGTGGTATTCAAAGGTGGACCAGCTGGATGTGAGGCTCCTGCAGTTTTGCCTGCCTACCGGCCTGCTGTTTGCGTCTCTAGCCTTACTTCTGTGTATGACGGGGATGTGCAAGACCTGCTGCTGCTCAGGCAAGCCAGAGCCGGACCTTAAGACCACCCGGTTCTTGGTCAACAGTGCCGGATGTCACCTTGTGGCGGCTATGTTCTTGTTTTTGGGCGGAGCTATTGCCCTCGCTCCCTCTGTGTGGTTCCTGTTCCGCACCAAACAGATGAATGCTCGATATGACAACATGTTCTCTGATGGTTTTGCTGTATATGTTTCTATCGGCTGTTCAGGGGGACTCATGCTGTCCGCTCTGCTCATGTTTATGTGGTACTGTATGTGTAAGAAGTTGCCATCACCGTTCTGGTTGCCTCTGCCGTCTATGCCTACCTCTATATCCACTCAGCCTCTCACTGCTAATGGATATCCCCCGTCTCCTGTCTACGGCCCTCAGCCCTTCCCACCACAGACATATCCTCCTACAGTGATCGACACTCAACAGTATGTGCCCACCCAGACTTATGCCCAAAGTCTGGCCCCTGCCCCGCCTCAGGTCTACATGTCTCAGATGTCCGCTCCAGATGGATATGGGTCAGAAGTAGGAGGAGCACAGGCCTATAGCTACGCCCCGTCTCAGAGTTACGCCCCGTCACAAACGTACGCTCCATCACAAAGTTATGCTCCTTCTCAGGGCTATGCATCGAGCTACGCCGGCCACCGCTACTCCACCCGGTCACGGATGTCTGCCATTGAAATAGACATCCCTGTCCTCACACAGTGAGCAGTTGCAAAACAAGGGGAATACAGCACGTGCCTGCACAGATAGATAAACTAACATTTTAACAGTGCCAGAGATAATGTTTTGATTTTTCTTGTCAAATATATAGTATAACTTTTGCTTTTTAAAGAAGAATAAACTGCCACAACTGCCTTGTGGGGACTGCATTAAGAATCTAGCACTGAAACACTAAATATTGTATTTTGTTTTGTACATCACTTTAATTTCACATTTTTACACACTTTTAACTGGACCTTTGTTGCCAGAAGGACCAATATATAATGTCTGCACTGTGTTTGAGACCATTATTTTTACTGTTACATTTGATGCCTAAATGAAAAGCGTACTTTATGAAGGTGGCCTCCTGTGACTACTGAAATAACAATGTTCTAAAGTCTGTTGATCATGTATTGTATATTGTTTATTGTAATGCTAACTGTTTTATGGTCAGTAGCTGTTTTAGTCTACTAAATCCAGGTGAATGCAATTTCAGTTTTTAATGTAAAAAATAGCTTAGTTGGTAATTGAATAAACACAGTGTTGTGTTGTGTATGTAGACGGAAATATATTAAACCACTCAGTAACATTTACTGTT